>APFE030987949.1:0-11303 GCA_000404065.3 Pinus taeda
TAATAAAATTTATTAAGTTTTTATATGTTTATTAAGTGTATGTTCTAAAATATCATGGTTATGAATATGAATTATTAGTATTTTAATTTATTTTAATGTGGTATGTATATTTTTATGGGGTAAATTAAGTAATAGATAAAATGGCCTATCTCTGTCATAATTTTGGGTTAGATTGTGATTTCTTGTCATTTAAAATTTGTTTTAAAATGCATCAATAGATCTAAAGGGCCTAAAGACACTTGAACTTTACAAATTACATAACTTAAATATGTGATTCTTAAAAATCTCTATAAAATTTTGGCAAAATTAGAAAAAAAATAAAATAAAATAAAATAAAATCATTCTATCCAATAATTGGACTATTCTTATTTCTATTAATAAAAACTAACTAACCATATAAAAAATTAAACTGAATTGATTATTACTTTTATTATTTACATTATGTTTTATTGTCATTATTGTCATTATGCTTTTGATACATTCCTTTATTTCTCACACACCCATTAATAAAATATTACCTCAACTTTATACCAATCAATGACATTAATGATTATGCCAATCAATAACATTAATGATTTTGATTGTCATAGATCACTCTTTCCTTTTCAAAATCTATTAATTATAATAGTCACATGTAAGGTTTTCCTTATCAATACTTATAATTGTAACCATGGTAACATTTGGTTTTCTTTTAAATATGAAAATTAAATTATTTATTAGTTAGATTTTGACCAAAGGTGTTTTAATAAATCGTATTTTGGAGTTACTTTAATAAGCTTATGGGAACTAATGAACCTCCATTCATTTACCTTGCCATTATACATCGAAGTTAAAGGAGAGAAACCAAGGGCATGAGAAATGATAAATTAACAAATTGTGTGACTAGCATTTTGACAAATTTAAAATTGGTTTTTGGAAACATCTACCGCCCGCTCATACCGAAATTTCTTCACATTACAAAGTACTGCAATATAAATAATCGATCATTTGTTATATTTTGCCGGTATAAACAGTAATCACGGATGAAACAATTCGATACACGGATAGATGAACATGCAAGTTGAAACAATTCGATACTCATACTTTCAACTGCATTTCGATGTCATGTTCATCGGATTGGCATTTTCCTTTGTCCTCTGCACTCTTTTCCTTACTTTTCTCCTCCGTCGGTTCCAACGGCAGACCTCCATCCACTAGTTTTGCATCTTCAACACGTAGGCTCTTTTTGTTGCGATAAAAACAGTATAAAACCATCTGAACCAACCCCAGTGGCACTCCAACAAAATTTGGTGCCTGCAAAAAATATGAAGTACACACAAAGCAATAAATCACTTAGAGGTAACTTCAGATTAACGGTTCGTACTGTGCAATATTGATGGGTCATATAAACTGATCACATGAATTTCATTACATTACCATGATGACAATATCTCTGCTGAGAGCGCCATACACCATCCACAGCACACTTCCGAGGAAAGCGAACAACGAGAAATAGAAGGTCGGCATGGATTCCACGCTCTTCGTTTGGATTACCATTCTCTGAATAGTAATAGGCACAGCAAAAAGACATTTACAATAGGCACTATCAGTAGCAATAATAAACCGCTGGTATAGTGCGCATAATTATGAAAATTGAACAGAGCAATGTAAAGCTTACAGTTACGGATAACGGTGAAGCGTAGAGAATAACAGTCGCTACCATTCCTGCAGTCCCTACAAGCACCTTCTTATGCTTGTGGCCACTTACAGCACAAAATGAAGCTATCGCAATAGCCCCAAACACCACCAACGCACAGGCGACCATCCCGGCAATTTTCTTCTGCAACAATTATAGAGCGAGACAGTAAGTGCAGTCCCTCCGGATCGCATTAGTTTTACCCAATCGTCCCTTTAGTTTAGGTGGAGCAAATATAAGATAGATGCAAACAAAGCAGCACTCGATAAGGAGGCCAATGCCATTGACAACCATAACTACAATGTTGTCCCACCCATTGCTGATCAAAGGTGACCCATAGAACGTGTACAGAAGACAATTGAAGAGTGCTATTGTATATGGTAACCCAGAAAAGCTCTCCGTAGTTCTCTTTTCTATCACCCTCCTGAATGTAGTACTGTTCACCAATATCAAATAAAAAACCAATCAATATTATACCCAATATCGTGCTTTATTACGAGTTGAACTTTAGTCTAGTAATATTTGCACACTATACTCACATTGGTGCACTATACATGAGCAAAGCAAAAGCACTTCCTGTAATGTCATGTCAAATCAAATAATTTGCACACTATACTCACATTGGTGCACTATACATGAGCAAAGCAAAAGCACTTCCTGTAATGTCATGTCAAATCAAATAAATCAGTGGACATGATTAACATTTTACTTCATATACGACGAACACGACTATCTCAAATGCAAAAAAGAAAGGTTTGATGTGATCTATAAAAACAGAAATTCATATCTATGATTATAGAGGAGAGTGATTATTAGGGATTTGGTGGCGGTGAGAGACCTAAAATTCCAACCCCCAAGCGTATGAAGTTGTTCATTATTAGGGAAAGTGTCACCACCTTTGCTTTTTCTTGTTGACCGCATATGTACAGGGTCATCTTACTTTCTCCATATACTAATGGTTATAAGGGCATCACTCTCCCTTGAACCTTTCTCTATTTGCTTGATTGGTACCTTAGGATAGTTTTCATGGGTACCTCGTATTCATTTCGGAGTTTAAAAGGTGCCCAGATGCATTATGCTTTTGTGCGTATCGTTGTAACTAAAAAGTATTGCGCAAATTTGAATCTTTCCTCGATTTATATAACGCATTATCCTGGATTCCTTTCCGTAATAAAATATCTCGGACGTGCTTTTGTCTCGACGGTTTAAATGCACCCGTCAATTACCCTTTGGCACTTTATTCCAGTACACTTTTCTTCCCATGAACTTTTATTATATGGTGCATGATTTTATTGCACGCTCCAGAGTGGACATAATAGGCCATACATTAGATACATAATTTTCCAAATACTCTGAACATTAGATACATAAAAGTTCGTTGTGGGGGAGATTTTAGATATTAATGTTATGACTTATATTACAACTTGTTGTTCATTGTTTATTAATTTTATCTTATTTTTTAAATATAAAAGTTTATTTTGTAGAGAGTTTTATCACAATCTAGTTAGTTATTGAGTGTTTATTAGTTTTATTTTTTTTTGGCAAAATAAGTAAAACATAAAAATTACTTTTGAAAATTTTAACACAACGCTAATTTTTTATTTGAAAAAAATAGGTAAAAATTTTATTTGTAAGGTTAGAATGTATAATAAATAAATTATTATTTTATTTAATGATTTTAACTATAATTATTTATGGTTAGATAAGGACCTTGTTTTAGCTCACTAATTAAGTTATACAATTATCCAAGACATAATAATTTCCACTTAATAAATTCTACCAGTCTAACCAAGTGGTGGAAATGACAACAAAAAACTTCTATCCATGGACAAGGTTTAATGACAACAAAAAACTTCTATCCATGGACAAGGCATCACTATTGTGGATTATGTAATGTTAGATATCACTATATCTAAGTAAATAGTAATTTTTGACATTTTAAATGACCATGATCCTTCTAATAGTAGAACTTTAACACTATAAACACTAGAAAAAACAGGAAGAAAAAAACAAATGAGTGAAACTTGCAGTCCCCAACTTCTATCCATGGACAAGGAATCACTATTATGGATTATGTAATGTTAGATATAACTATATCTAAGTAAATGGTAATTTTTGACATTTTAAATGACCATGATCCTTCTAATAATAGAACTCTAACACTATAAACACTAGAAAAATAGGAAGAAAAAAAAAATGAGTGAATCTTGTAGTCCCCAGGTGAGGATACCCTAAGGTTGCCAACAACGCTCGCTCAATCCATTGAATTAACAAATCAATCATTACAAGTCTTATACAATGGCATTTAGTTAGGGAGATAAGGTAATCTAATAGAAAATAGGAAGTAATTCCTAGTTACAAACAAAATCCTAACAATTACCTTTTCTCCTTATTTTCTAAGTATCCCCCTTAATGGAGTAAGGATTCAATTTCAAACCTAGCATCTCCCTAAACAATTCAAATCTTAGCTTCCCAAGGGGCTTTGTGTCAACATCATTTTCACATGTATTACAATATTCAATAAAAATTTCCTTCGATTGTACCTTCTCTCTAATAAAATGAAACTGGGCATCAACATGCTTTGTCCTTTAATGAGAGACTGGATTATTTTCCAACTTGATTGAGCTCTCATTGTCACACTTGATCATTGCAACCTTCTTTTGTTCTTCTCCAACATCTTGAAGAACTCGCCTCAACCAAATGGTTTCACAAGCTGTTGCACACAAATATTTGTACTCTGCCTCTATAGATCAATGATACAGTAGGTTGCTTCTTGCTGCTCCATGAAACTATCCTGGATCCAATATTGAATGCACAACTTGTAGTAGATATTCTATTATCTAGATTACGAGCCCAATCTGAATCTGAGTAATGTATCATCTCAATATCAAATGAATTAGTATATTTAAGACCAAAATTAATTGTTCCTTTAAGATACCTGAGCACTCCTTTTGTTTCTCTCCAATAGATTTCTAGTGCTCTCGCCATAAATTAACTTAACACACTAGTAGAGTATACTAAATCAGGTTTGGTTGTAGTAAGATGATTCAAGCTTCCCAAAAGTTGTCTATACAATGTACCATCTTCCTCCTTTGAGCCATCATCAAAGTGCAGTTTCACATTCTCTTGCATTGGAAAAAAAATAGCTTTTCACTGATCCATATTAAACCTTTTAAGTACTTCTCTCACATACTTACCCTGGGTAATAAAAATCTTGCCTGCATCTATCCACACTTCAAGACCTAGATAGTAATGCAACTCACCAATATCTTTCATCTCAAATACCTGTGACATCTGCAACTTAATTTCATCAATTAGCTTGACTAAATTTTCTGCAATAATTAAGTCATCAACATACAAATAAATCAATACTACATGCCCCTTTGCATCAAACTTGGTATACAGAATTAGATCACTTTGACTCCTCACAAAACCCTGCTGAAGAATGAAAGAATCTATATTATCATACCATGACCTAGGTGCTTGCCTTACCCCATACAAAGGTTTGTTTAATATGAAAACTAAATGTTCTTGACCTATTTTTACAAACCATTCAGGTTGTGTCAAATACACCTCGTCATTTAAATCACCATTCAAAAAAGAAAATTTTACATCTAACTGGCGTTTGGGAAAGTAGACTTGAAGATATTTCAAATGAGCTATCATGAGCTAAATGTGAATGCCAGGAAGGCCTCCAAAAAGGACCTGAAAGTGGCACTACACGTAGGGCTAGTGGCGCTGTGCATAGGACACATTTTGCATAGGATTGCCGTTTTGCTATGTTTTGACTATGATCTTGGATTATCTCTCATGGAGGATGTTTTAATAATGTAAATGAAGGCTTGGCTTGTAAATATTATGGATAATTAGTATTAGAGGGTATATTCATTAGATTAAAAGTCATTTTGAGCACAAATGAATCAATTTCCTCACTTTTAGAGGCAAGTTGTTACGATGCCTAGATTCCAGTTTCTTGTTCAGTGTTGGTTAGATTAGCTCCTCATCTTAGGGATTCAACCCATGAGGATGGGATGAGGTCAAAACAATGCCTATATATTCTTCTTCTTTCACATTGTAAAAGGTTGGACTCATCTGGATGCTTATGCCTTGATTGTACATCATTTTGGAGCAGTTTAGCAAGAGATTAATAAATATTACAGCTATTTCTTTGGGATCCATGTGGTATGAAGTTTAGTTAGTTTCTTGTCTCCTAATAATATGTTATAATGTTTTGTGTACTTCATTAATCATTTTTTTTCTTTTGAGTGAATGTTTTCAATTTGATAGGCATAATTCATAACATCACTGCACTGCTTTGGCGAAATATTCACCACTATATGCTTTCTACAGTCTAGGAAGGATCCATGGTCATCACATGCTCTTCCTAGCTTCTCACCCATATTAAAACACCTCACCCATAAAGCCCTAGAGTTATAAACCTTATGCTTACCTTTCCCCATTGAACGCCCTACAATTTTGACCTAATTCCCTAGCCCTAACTCTCTGGTTCCTCCTAATCCAACAAAACCCCTTCAAAATCAAATAAAACCTTCTGCTACTATAGCTAGCCTAATATCCTTTTCCTGATCTAGTCATATTAGCTGAGATCTTTATGGAGAGAGCCCTCTTCTGGACTAGTAGGGCTAGCTACTTGGTTAAGCGTGGTTTGTGGTTACCCTGGTATTGCCTTCCTTCAGCCTGAGGTTCAATCCAAGTGATGAAAAATAGTACACAACTTGAAAGGAGCACACAAGTGGAATGACATCACAAGCTAAAATGCAGAATAGTTGACAAATGGATGTTATGATTTAATCAAACAACATGCATTCAACATGATTCATACAAATGCATGCAAAGTAGTTCATAACCATATGCGTAAGTTAAATACCATACATTACCAATGCAACTAGAATAGTCCAACTACATTAACAACATATGCATGAAAGAGTGTTGGCTCTAATATTATTATTATAAGTGAAAGCTCCAGCCATACATACACCATTGATGACCACTAACCCCAATAGTGGAACATTATAGTCAAGAACACACCTTCCTCAAAAGAAGTATACTCACTCTATGGTATGGGGAAGTCAAAGCTCTTCACAATACTCCCAAGCCTTATTTATGCCTAAGCCTAGCCAAAATCTTAGCTCCCAAAAGATTTTTCTATGAGTTAGAAGGTTCTATTTATAAAAAAGGGTGGGTGACCCTTGACATTCCCCTTTGTGACTCTTTCACTACCCTCATACTCTTTAACTTCTTTACAAGTAACTCATTACATAACATGACGACCTTTCACATTCCACTAATGACACTTGGAATTTCACTGTAACATATTTACAAATAATATTACATTTTCCACGTGTACCCATGTGAGATAAAATAGGCTAGAGATGGCCTAACAAGACAAAATGCTAAGATTTAAAAGTTTGGAGAAAGACGAACTTAGGAACCTACACTTGGTTCTTCTCTATCACATATTAATTCCAATATTTGATACTACATGATGGTGTCCCCAAACTATTTGATGGTGTCTTTTTGAAACTAGACTCTTGCATCCATGGCATCTGGCTACATGCTTGTGGAGCCTCTATCCAACTCGTTTTGAAGTATGTGCAACATGTTGTTGACCCATACAAGACAATTGATGTACTTTTACATGTTGTGTACTTTCATCTCCAAGTCTTCCTTAGTGGCATCTCATCCTAGCTACCCCATGTACTCATCGATCTCTAGCTAGACTTGGTTCTTTGGTCTAGAATTAGTGAAGGAATTGGTTAACAATATCCTATTCTTTCTCACAATGACGTCTAAATTGGTGTACAATCGCACATATGAGGCATGTATGCTGGTAATGAAAGGGGTAAGTTTCTCATAGTTCCATATCAACATGCAAAACTTTTCTTTCTCTAGCTCTGTCTGTGGCTTCATCTTCTTAACTAAGTCAAATGGGCCCCTTTGTACCACAATTTCCACTCTGGTACATGGGAAATGGCAGCATGTATGGTATTAAGAGTTTGAATAAAATCATTGCTCCACTATTGTAGGCCATGCACACAGAAAACTTCTTTATAAACGATGACAAATCCATCATAGAGCTTCCACATGGTATGCTTAACTGTTGAAATTTTAGTGAGTATAACTTGCTCATTTCTCCCATTGTGGAAACTACATTTTATGTCAATGCTCGAGGTTGTTATATCACTTGCCTAGTAGGATGCAAGTTGTTTGTGATTTGTTCATAATCAGTTGTCAGGTACTTAACATTTGAGTATGTTGCTCCTGCATAGGTAAAGATGGCTTTGGAAAGGGAATTTGGATGCATTCTAGTGTCTACCACTATCACCCTTTCCTTGATGAAAGTAGGTGATGGTCCAAAATATGCTTGCCCACACTTGTACAATCTTCTTCTATAGCTGATCAAATAATATCCTATACACATCCATGGCATGGTCATCATTAAGGAGAAAAATATCTCCTTTCTTCCTCTGGATAGGTTCTAACACTACAGGCAGTGAGAGACTAAGAGATGACCTCTTTTGCTCTTGGCATAAGGTCGGTGTCTTCATTCTGTGGCTTCTGTTCCATATCCATTTTTTTCACTTCAATTAGTTGCTCAATATGCTGAGCAAGCTCCCAATACTGAATCTATTCACCCTCTTCCTTAGATTTTGTCTTTTCGAACTCATCAACCTGTATGGGTATTATTTTCTCTATGATCGTGCCTTTCCTTTGTTCTTATTCCTATTTTTTCTTCTCTTCTCTTTGTCTACTCCTCAACTCTTGTTCTCCCTTCAACTTGTTGTTCATCTCCTGCAACTTTAATTCTACCTCCTGCAACCTTTCCTTTTCTCTCTTTCTTGACTCTGATTTCTTCATCTCATACTCCCTCGTTTCTTCCACTGCCAAACTTTCCTTTTCTATGATAGGATTTTCCTTCATGTTGCATCTTTTCTCTTCCTTTAGGTTCTCAAGAATCTTATTCTTTCCCTTATCCTGCACTTGATTGCTTCTTATTGATGATGTTGTGGTTGTTATCGAGTTGTTGGTGTCCTCAAAGAAGCTTCCCAAGTTGTTGCAATACTAACTGGCTCATCGAGTTTGGAGGCATTGTAACAATACCTCGAAGGGTCCGCTTATGGAGAATGACATGCCCCATGGATACATGGAAAATACACCCTCCCATGGGGATCATACTTATTAAATTCTTTGGTGTTGAACTCAAAATTCATTATATCCTTATCCCCCACATCTGCATCCTTAAATCTCTTAATCTCATATAATATGATCCCCAAAGGAAGAGAGGGCCATGGTACTTTCTTCTTCCTATGCAATCTTGTTAACAACCCTGTAAAAAGGTGATATGAGACGTATTGCATGGTCCAATTATCAGTGGCATATCATGGTAGAATATGCAGAGGATCCTCTCCATCGAACACTCTTATGAAGGTGCCACCTGGTGAGGCATACCAATCTGCAATATTTATTATTGCCTCCATTGCTTCTCAGGACATGCGAGGTGGATCATGTTAGAGATAACCTTATAAAATGGAATGAGAAAATGTTCATTTAGCCTTGCCATAACTCCTCTATAGTTGCAATTGGAAATCAACATATAATAAATGTTAATGACAAACTCTTTTAGTTTCCATGTCCAACTCATGCCAGGGAGCTGCTATTGGGCACAAATTTCATCTAGTAAGTATGAGAACATGTAAAACCTTGCTTTCTTATTCTTGGGTGGATTCCTAGCATTAGTCACATGGATCTTCAACTTGTGAGCCAACAAATATGTCCATCTGAATGGCTTCCCATCACTCACCATCTAGTTCAGTACAACTACCCACCATTTAGGAAACGTTTTTGTGTTCTCTTGACCATATGTTCTATAAGAAAAGATGATGAAAAATTGATAAGCCTTTCTAAGGGAATTTTTCTTGTAAACATGGTTGGGTGTTTGTCTAAACTTTCATGGCTCTTCCACCCAATGCTTGACGATATCTCTAGTGTTAACAAAGGTATGGATGGAATAGAAAACCAACTCCATGTGCTTCACTGTTTGGGGTAAATGATACATCGGTTAAAATCTCTCTACCCTAAAGGTGGCAAGATTTATCCCACTTGCACTGCTCAATGTAATAGTTTTTTCATTTGTGTGTGAGAGGATCCATTAGATAATGTCCGCAAGTTGAAAGGCAAGATGCCTATATGCAACCCTGTATAAGCTTGACCATTCGATACTATGATAAACCTTCCAGTCCTTTAATTCTTCCTTGAAGTTCTCTACAAAAACTATCTTTGATTTTCTTCCATGTGAATGTTGAAGCCTTCTCAAAGAATAGTTGAGTATATGCATAAACTGGTAGATCAACTGATATCTTCTCAACTTCTTCCCTAGTACTTCTCTTGACAATTTCCTTTGAAGCAACTCTCTTAGATGTCATACTAACTGTAACTACTAGAGAGATTCTCAACAACTGTTGTAGCTATGGGATAGAGAGGACACTGGTTGATTATGAGAACTACACATTGTAGAGTCCCAACCATCAGTGTGGAAGCTTGATGACTAGAACTATGCAATGTGCAATTTAGTCTTGGGCTAAGGCCGAGAGAAACTACGCATTGCGTAGTCTCAGTGGCCAAGTTGTGGGGTTGGCTCCTAGGAACACACAATGCAGAGTTGGAGCTAGGCTAGGACAACATATACTCAATTCCAGAAGCCAAGATATAGGCCTTCAGGTTCTAGATTATGCAGTGCATGTAGTGATGTGTGAGATATGAGCAAAGGGATGTCAAGATATACCTAAGGGGTGTGTGAAAAACATGAAGATATGAAGTATGGTGTGATTTTGAGTGCAAATATGATTAATTGTTGATGCATGCATGCGAAACAAGTGAATAAAAAATTAACATGAAGGAAAACAAAGCATGTGAAGAGAGTCGTTGCAATGATGACTATTAGTGCAAAGATGGGAAAACACATAAGACACATGCAAAAGGAAATCTAAAACTTGAAAAAACACTTGTAAAAGATAAAAAAAGTTAAAACATGAATAGTCATTCGAATAAACAAGTGAAGCAATGCTCTCACAAGATAAATGGAAAAAAGCGATAGAAAAAGTGGAAAAACCCTAGAAAAGCAACTCACCCAGAAAAGTGATGACAATCACACCAAAGGTTCCTTGAGCTCCTCGGGAATTCTAGAGCTCCAAGATAGAATTTCCAAATGTGATCTAGCAACATTGATTAAATAGATTGGGTTAAGTTAGGGTTTATGATGCTCATGCCAAAAATCAAGGAAAAAGTGACAATTGGAGATAGTTTCCAAAATAAGTCAAGTGCCTCCTTTCGAATGCTAAATAGATAACTATTTTTTAGGGACACTTTTTCTTTCTGTTTTTTTTTTTTCTTTTTAAAAAAAAAAGTGCCATGCATTTCCCAGAAATATTGTAGAATTCTAAGAAGGACTGGGCAACACTTTGGCTCACAAATTTCACAGTTTTTGAGCACAATGTGTTCTATGCAATTTTTGGTTCAGTGGCTCTATGCCGCCTCTCATGTATGTGCAATTTTCTATCTCAAGGCTTTCTTCCATCTAGTACTACGCATTTCGTGAGCTCAAGGCTCA
>APFE030987952.1:0-18771 GCA_000404065.3 Pinus taeda
ATTGGAATGGAAAGCATTGGGCTAGTCAATACATATTCTCCCATGGATAGCTTGATATTATGGCACTTTCCAGAGCAATTTATCGTTCCTCCATTTGCAACCATCACTTGACACTCTGGTGGCTGGTTATAGGAAGCAATTCAATTCTTTTGCTCCCTTACAATGAATAAAATTGTGGGTACTTCCTGAATCAATCAACACTATTACCTTTTTCTTCTTGATTTGTCCTTCTATCTTGATGGTTTGAGGAGTGGTAATTCCGCCAATGCATTACAAGATATGGTCGGATTCATTTGTTCTTCATCTAGGCTTTGTTCCTGGAGTATATCCTCTTCTTTTGACCCTTCTTGCTCCTTTTCTTCTTCCTCTTCACAATCTATGTAGAATAATTTCTTCTCAGCACACTTATGACCTTTAGTGTATTTGCTATCACAACTGTTACAAAGCCCTTTTTCTCTTTTTTCTTCCAATTGTTGTGGTGTCAACCTTATAGGTTGTGGAAGACTAGGGGCAACAACACTTCCATCTTTATAGTTGTGAGTGGTATGCTCCCTGTTTGCCATAATTTTGTTTTCCATTTTTCTTGCTAACCTGAATGCCTTCTCTAATGAATCAGGTTCCCAAAGGCGAACATCATGTTGGGTATTATCCTTTAAAGACCCTATGAACACATCAATCCTATGCTCCTCTGGAATATCTTTTACCCTTATGTTCAATTTTTGGAACTCCTCAATGTGCTCCATTATTGAACCCTTGTGTTTGAGACTTATCAATTGACTAAAAAAAGTGTTTCTTTTTGTATCCTCATAATGTGCTATCACTTCTTCCATCAAAAAATGCCCAAGTGATAAATTGTTTACGAGAGAAAAGCCATTGATACCATACAAACTGATTTGGTTCCAAATATAAAGTTGCAATACGTACCTTTTGTGTGTTTTGCACATTATTGAGCGGAAAATTGCTCCATCTGTAATATCCATGTTGCGGGATCCTTGCCATCAAATTTCCTCATATCAATTTTTGAAATATGGTGGGTTTTCGATCCAACATTAGAGTCTATGGAATCATGATTAACATTTCTTTTGTTCTCATCATGAGTTTCCTTTACTACCCTTTCACCCTTAGTGACCATTTCTTGTAGCAACTTATTCATATTTATCTTCAATTCGTCCATGTTTGTCTTCAAATCTGTCTTCAAATCATCCATGTATGTCTTCAAATCTGTCTTCCAATTGTCCCTCTTAGCTTCCAAACCCTTTATCTTAGATTCCATGCCATTTGTCTTAGCTTCTGTTAGCTTTTGTGAGGCTAACATTTTTTGCACTTGTTGTTGTAATTTTGATATATCATGTAGCATTTCTTCCTCTTCTTCATGAGTCATGCTAGAGCTTTCAGGTTCCTTACTAGGTGTTTACATTTTCTTTCCTCGGGGCATCAGTTATCGATAATAATGATCTACTATGCCCTTTGAATTCCTTCAAAATAGATTTCAAACCAATCTTAAGCAAAAATTTAAAAGAATCTACACACATTTTTTCACTTTGTAGGAGCTCGATATTTCCTCTGATGTATCTCTGTACATTCAAATCATCCAGTTCTAAAATTGTGACCTGCAGTAGCCCTCTGTGTCCTCTTTCCAATGCCACTAGTTTGATCCAAATTGGATTCTCCAAGGAAGAGTTATGTGAAATATCCCCTAGTGACCTGATTATGGACTAGTTCAGTAGGGCGAACTTGTACGATGTGCCATGAGTCCCTGTTTCGTCTTTTGTCTCTAAAAAATATATACAAGAAACTACAGTCCATCCTCTTTCTGCACCTTCTTACGAAATTTCAATCCAATGCTTAGAGAAAAAGTTATGATGATTTTTCCCAGGTCACTTATTTGGAATGTAATTCAGGAGTCTGCAAAAAGGTCAGTTTCCTCAGATCATATCTCCGCACATATAGCACCAAACGCTCTGAAATTCTCTCAAGATTCACAGAATGTAAGGACAATCTCGATGAAAATGGTTTCCTTTGCAAATTAGACAAGGATATTTAGGAGATTTAGTGTGCGTATTTTCACCTGATGATTCATGGTTTCCCTCTTGCTTAACTGACTTCTTCTTCTTCTCTTTCCCTTTCTTCTTCTTCTCAGCTACCTAGTTACTAGTGTCACTATTTTCACCAAGTGAAGAGGAAGAAGGGGAGGGAGAAACAAATGAAGTAGAAGGTGAAGGGTCAACTTCAATATCAAGTGGTTTTTGATTCGATTGATGAGGAATTACGGTATTTTGAATGATAGAGGTTGAGAACAGCCATACCGGCAGACCAATTGTGATTCCTAGAAGGGACAATGTGGCCATATATGGAGCACCAATATTTCCCCAAGAGGAAAGTGGACTAGGATTCCCCTCAAGAGGGATTCCTTGATTGGTGGACTCCATTATCTCAACCTAAGATCAGTGAAGGAACAGGGATGTTATTCCAAATTAAATAAATTCTAATGATGCTTTGACACAACTTTGCTTTTTCAATTTTTAAGAGTCGAGAAAAAGCTAAAGATGACTCTAGTCACCTTCGATTTTTAATGAGCCTGAAGTGACAAGTGCTCAGACTTTTCTTTTAAGGAGTCAAAAAGGAATGAAAGTGACTACTCTGGAAATCTAGATAGAGGGATTACCAAATCAATCGCAAAACTGCAATATACACCTTAGTGGTAAATTAAAGAGAAATTACCAAGGACTTATGTACGGCAGTCAATCTTCTTGAATGATGTGTTAAGTGCATTGCGATCGATACGGCAGCAGACACAGCTTCCTATGGATAAAGGATATAAGCCTATTGTGGTCTCCCAATATATACTCGACGGAACAAGGAGCACAAGTCCGTGCTAGCACTTGTCATATCAAAGAGGAGGAATCACCCAACCTTCGATGAAAATGATAGTTACTAGATTTTATGACGCCGGAACACGTCTCTAGCCTAGACCTCTAAATGTGTTGTGTTAGGTTCCAAAGCATTGTTAAGTTCATTGAGATTTATTTTAGAGTTGATCTTATTTAGAATTTTGTCTTTCAAGGTTCACCATGTGATGTAGATGTAAAATTCCTAAATATGCAATCTAAAATGATAAGCAGTCGTTTATTTTTTTTTTTAGCAATGAAAATCCTAGCTACTAAGGAAAGAAGATTACGATTCTTTCAACAGAGAGCAAAGAGCACACACTAAATGCACTTTTCCCAAATCATTTTTTGCACACAGTCTAAATTCAAATGAAAATGTATGTATTTTTTTTCGTTCCCTTAATGTGAAGAATGCCAAAAAGGAAAACTAAGTATAGATCTAAATTATTTTCTTCAAACTGACATTTCAACAATTTCTTTTCAAAATGGAAAGGAAGACTAAATGACACTTTTCAATTTTGAATGGAAAACGCTTTCGACACTTCAAATAACAATAAATCAAATCAAATACATGACAAAAAGTACAACCAACTATCTAGAGAAGGAAGACTTTACGACACTTCTCTTTTTGACTCAAAATGACAGTTACGACACTTTTTTCATCAAAACAACAGTTCGATTTAAGCAACTTTTTGACTAAGGATCATAAATGATAGACAAATACATAAAAACATTTACTAATCCTAATCAATGGAGACTAAACTATGTAAAGCAAGGAGGCTTTAGTAATGAGATATTGTTCATAAGCAGCAGATCAATCAAACAGAGCTAAAACAAGGACAAAAAACCCAAATTTCAAGGAGAGAAATAGGATTACTCAGTCATCACACTTGTGCCTCAGAGAAACAAGGATGCATCTCACCTGCTACACATGGGAAGTGCGATGCATACTGGCTTCCAGTTAGAGACAGTTCGATGGGCCAAGGAGCACAACTAAGATGGGTTTTGGCTCAAATTTACAACTAATTTCAATGGATTAAACTAGGCTATTATGGACAATAAAGAGCAAAGTACAAGGGTATGATCTTGGGAGGTTAATGAGCTACCACAAGGGCATCTAGGATGCTTGTAAGTCAGATGTTCAGTTCATAAACTAAACCAAAGATTGACTGAAGAAACATTCATCTACTTTGCGATTGCATAGCAAAAGCAGTTCAAAGGCTATCTGGCTAACTCTAGGCTCCATCTATAGTTTATAAAGAAAACAATGATAACAAACAAACAAGCTATTCGCTCCCCAGTGGAGTCGCCATTTTGTTTCCAAGAAAACTAGTGTCTTTTCGATCCGCTAGTCCCACTAAGATTGGTAGCTATCTTAAAAACAAACAATCAAAGCACTTTGCAATTTCCTTTATGTATGATAGATAAGAGAGAAGAAAAGGGACCAACCTGGATCTTTCGCTTGACTCCTTGCTTGATTTCTCTCTCCCTTGATAGAGCTTGCAACCTCTCCTACTTGTCCCACTTAAAGAATACCTGTAGAGACAAAGTAAGAAAACACCATCAAAGCATCTCGATCTATAATATCATAAACAATGCCGAATTAGAAATACATTGATCATACAATTACATTCACAAATACACGATTGTATGGAGGAAAACTCAAAGAACTTTATTAAAATAGAAGGGAGAATTACAACCCAGCTGTCTGATATAGCATCAACCTCCCAGCATCAAATCCCTCTTCACCTCATGAAAATCAAGATCACCCAACAATACAATGTCTCTTCTCAAAGATAAACCAATAGCACTTCCTTACAAATTACAAAATTCTAGCCTCCAGATCTCTCAGATGAGGGATCCATTTATAGATGTCTATAAGGGTGTGAGCCATCCCTAGGTTTTTTATTAGTGTCATTCCACTTGTAGTTCTTGGATCCACATGGAGATTTCTTGGATCTCTTACTCATCCCTGGGCGAATTTAGAGAGGCAAGTGTCATAAGAGAAGTTTCTAGAAGATTCCATGAGCATCCACTTAGCAAACTGTCTCAACCATTTGTCCATTCTCGCTCATCGCACCCCACCGAAGGCCTCTTCAGTATGCATGGCACTTGGCTAGTGTAGGAGTCAGAATGCATCGCACCTTGACAGTGGAGCAGTTAGTATGGTCTAGTTTTGGCCATTCTGAGTGGTTTGTTAGGTGGAACTTATGGGGAATGATGTAATCAGTTGACCATGATCCTTTAGGGTATGAAACAAAACTTTTAGGGGTTAAAGAGCCCTTGGTTTATCATCATATAAGATTTGGGTTGCAGTGCCCAAATATGTCTATAACAACTTGTCATGGAGCTTTATAACACAGCTCAATGCAGTATTTACAATGAAAGATCTTCTCAAGATAAAAACATCATGACAACATGACAACATACCACATAGTGGAGCTTTATAACACAACTCATTACAGTATTTACAATGATCATCCTTCTAAGTGACAACTCATATAACATCATAACATCATGATAACATAACCACATGATAGCATAATAAAATGACACCCATACCACATAGTGGAGCTTTATAACATAGCTCGTTATGGTATTTACATCCATATACGAGTGTGCATATAGAAACATCATCAAAATATAGATACCAAAACATATTCCAAATCATATACCAAAGCATATATCAAAACATATACTAAACACCATGTCTAACCATATATCAAAACATCATATAGCATATATCGAATCATCGTAAAGCATATATCAACCACCATAAAGCAAATACCAAACCACCATAAGAAAATACCAAACCACCATATCAAGTTGCTTTGCCTCAACCAGAAAACAAGGAAGGATACATGGCCTGCATCTATTCTGCCATCTCCCATGTAGCTTAATCACGCCCAAATTACTTCCATTGCACTTTAACTTGTTGTATTGCTCAGTTTTGGATCATGAGCACCTTTTTCTGCAATATACACTAAGGCTCCGACTGGAATTATCCATCTGGTCCCACCTGCAATACAGAAGAGTCAATTACATGGTCAACATATTTAACATACTTCTTAAGAAATGAGACATGGAAAACATCATGGATTTTCATTATCGAAGGCAATGCAAGTCGATAGGCTACTGGCCCAATCCTCGCAATTATACTTAAGGGTCCACAAAACCGTGGTGCCAACTTGGCACATGAGCCAATCCGCAATGATCTCTTCTTCGATTTGATGCGCAAGTATACATATTCCCCAACCTGGAACTCCTTGAACAACTTGTTCCTATCTGCATAACTCTACTACCTATCCCATGTTGCCTTTATATTCTTCTTGATTACTTGCATTTCTTGTTCCATGTCTGCCAACATATTTTGGTCCAGTCAATACCCTGCTAATCAAATCACTCCAACTGATAGGAGTGTTACAATTCTACCCCTACAGTGCCTCAAAAGGAATCATCCTCAATTTACTCCTGATAACCATTGTTGTATGTGAACTCTACCAAGGGGAGATACTCTTCCCACTTCCATTGTTGATGCATCACATACATCCTCAACATGTCCTCTAATATATGGTTGACCCTCTTTGTATATCGATCTATCTGCGGATGATACGATGTGTTGAAGGCCAACTATATGCCCAAACCTGAAAATAACTCCTTCCAAAACATGGACGTTAACTTCGCACCCCTGTCTGATACAATCTTCTTTAGAACATCGTGTAGTCTAACCACATCTCTAATGAATACTTGTGCCACATCACTAGTTGAGAATGTAGACTTCACCAGAATGAAATGTGCAACCTTTGTCAACCTATCCACAATGACCATGATGGATTCATGCTGCGTCACTGTCTTCGGCAAACATGTGATGAAGTCCATGGAAATGACCTCCCATTTCCATTATGGGATCATGATCAGTTGTAGCAGTCCACCTGGATATTTACACTCTACTTTCACTCGCTGACAATAAAAACATATAGCCATAGACTTTCTACATCCCTCTTTAATTTTGGTCAATAGTAAGATCTCTTCACTGCTATCATTGTCTTCTGGTAAGTTGGGTGACCTGAATACAGTTTCGCATGAAACTCCCTCAAGATCACCTTCTTGAGATCACTCTCATCCGACACATATATACTATCTCGGAACCTAACCAATCCATCTATTATAAGACGATATTCCAAGTCCTGTGCACCTACACCTATACTTGTACCACTACCTGTACATGTACCTATACCTATACCATCACCTATACCTATACATGTACCATCACTTGAACCTGTAGCTATACTTGTACTCTTCTACAACCTGTGCACAATCTCCATATATTTGACATCCCATTGTCCTGCCCACAAGATCCTATCCTGTAACTTTATCCCATAAGAGCTCATAGTTGTTAAGTGATTCACCTGTACCCGCCTACTAAGAGCATCTGCCACTTTTTTCTCCTTGCCTTCGATGTATCTAATCTCAAAGTTGAACTCGCTGATCATGGACAATCACCAAACCTACCTACCATTCAGATTTGGTTGGTCAAATAGATACCTCAACCCACTATGATCACTCATCAATGTGAAACTCCTACCCAGAAGATAGTGTCTCCACATCTTTAGTGCATGTATAATTTCCTCCAACTCAAGATCATGCATGGGATATTTCTGCTCGTTCTTATTCAATTTCCACGACTCATAGCATACTACATGTCCATCTTGCATAAGGACTCCACCAAGTCCTCTCTTGCACGCATCTATGCACACAACAAACTCTCTATCCAGGTATGAAATCTCCAACACTAGTGCATGTGTTAACAACTACTTCCGTTGCTTGAAACTAGCTTCACATTCCTCTGACCATTCACACCTATTACCTTTTATTTGCAAAGATGTGATAGGATAATAAATCTGCGAGAAGTTCATGATGAACCTCCTATAGTAATGTGCCAAACCCATGAAGGACCTCAACTCATTGACATTCTTAGGAGCTACCCACTCCATGATGGCTCTTATCTTTTCTGGATCTACTGCAATTCCTTCCTTGAAGATGACATGCCCCAAGTAATGTACCTTCAACTGAAAGGAACTACATTCTCTAAGCTTATCATACAACTAATGCTCTCTCAATAGTTTCAACACTGTTGCTAGATGCTTGGCATGGTATTTTTGATTTTTAGAATATACCAATATATCATCAATGAACACAATAGCAAACTTATCTAAATATGGACGCAATACATTATCCCTCAAACACATGAATGTAGCTGGAGCATTAGTTAAGCCAAATGGAACTACAACAAACTCATAATGTCCATACATGGTCTTGAATGCAGTCTTGTAAATGTCCTCTTCCTTGATGCGTACTTGATGGTATCCGGATCTTAGATCAATCTTTGAGAACAATGTTGCTCCCTGTAGTTGATCGAACAAGTCATAAATCCTCGTCAAAGGGTACCTGTTCTTGATAGTCACTTTTGTCAACTGTCGGTAATCAATGCATAATCTGAGAGTACCATCTTTCTTCCTCATAAACAAGACTGGTGCACCCCATGGTGATACACTAGGCCTAATGTATCCTTTGTCCAACATTTCCTTCAGTTGTAGCTTTAGTTCTACCAACTCATGTGTGCTCATCCTATATTGTGCTTTTGATGTTGGTGCTACCCCTGGCACTAACTCAATAGAAAAGTATACCTCCCTGTGAGGTGACAACTCTATAATGATCTCTAGAAATATTTCCTTGGACTATTGTAAAACTAGGTACTTGTTCAACACATCTTCATTCTCAACCTCCTTACCCTTCTCACTATAAATGTGCACTACGAATAGCTTACACCCTTTCCTGAGGCTATGTTTTCCTTGCATAGTTGTCACCATCCTAACTGATGTGGCCCTCTTCTTACCTTGTAAGACTCTTGGTTCTCCATTTCCATTAACACACTTAATAGCTTTGTCATAGAAGTCTATCTTGGTTCTATGAAGATACAACCAATCCATGCCTAACAACATATTGTATGATCCCAACGGTAATACATTTAAATGTGTTGTTGTAGGCATACCATTCAAATCAAATGCACAAACTCTTACCCAATGATGAAATAACTTCTTCATACATGTAGCCAATTGCACTAACCAAGATTCTGAATGCAATTCCTTACTCAAACCACACTTATCCACCAAGTGAATACTAACATAGCTATAATTAGATCTAGGGTCAATCAAAATAGATATAACTTGATCACAAAGCTTACCATCCATCTCAATGGTAGATTCCTGATGTTCTCCCTGTCGGTTGTCCACTGTTGCATAGATACGTGGAATACTCTAACTGACATCCCCAACAGTCTATGCCTCCTACGCATTGTATATCTTAGGTCTATGACTCTGATATTGTGGAAAATATCTCCTACGATGGTCCCCTCCACAAGTTGAACATCGCATAGGTTCCTTACTCTCCTCCTCTGGCCGATGTCCCTACCCTTTCCCTGATGCATTGAACCACTTAGGTGCTACAACATTATCCTTGTTACTCGAATCCTGTGGTCTTGCTCACTTCGTCTCCCATTTTCCTTTGTTCTTTGCATTACCTCTCTAGTTTGGCTTAGTTTCAGTTATATGCTTCATTTGTTCATATCAATGCTTTAGATTTTGAACGATCTCCTCTAAATATCTAGGCTCATTGAACTCAAGCATGTCTTTAAATGCAACTGATAACCCACTAATGAACCTCTGAATCTCAACCTTCTCCTCTGTGAGGTAAGGCACATATCTCGGTAACTCCAAGAACTTCTAGTGTACTCTTCATCTGTCATGGAACCCATCTTTAGTTCATAAAATTATTTTTCCTTGTCATCAAAGTACCTTTCTCACAAGTACTTCTTCTTAAATAGCCACTCAAACTTGCTCCAAGACAAATCTTCCTCATGAATACACTTGAAATTCTTCACATATTCTTACAAAATGTCTAATTTACCTTTGAGAATGAAGGTAGCTACTCTAGTTTTCATGTTCTTTGGATAATAATGCAACCTAGAGAAATTTCTCATGCCAAGCAACCATGCCTTTGTATCCTGTGGTTTCTTTTTTTTCCCATAAAACGTAGGTGGATTCACTTCCTTAAATTCATCTGGAAAGTATCCCCTATCACTCCTCCTGTAAGGATGATACCGATGATGATCATAGTGTCTATATGAATCAGAACTTGAATCATACATGTGTCTGTCCCTTCTCCTCTCCGGGGTGTCCAACAATCTGCCATCTCGAATTGTGTCCTCTCTATCTGATTTGTGACTGCCATGCGATCTACTGCCATATGCCCCATTAGTTTTGTTCTCCTTCTCATGAATGATCATAGTGGCCCCTGTTACTGCAAATCTGACAAGTTCTGAAGTATTACTGCATTTACCTCTGCTAGCTTTTCCTCAGCCTATATGATTCTATCATTATCTACCTTGCAACTCCTTATTTCTTCCTTTAAGCTTCTTAGTGTATTTGCCAAATCGGAAGAGTTACCGACACCATACTTCTCTTTGGATTCATAGGGAAAGTATTTGTATTCAACCATCTTGCTATCCATTTGATGTTTCTTCCTGCAAGGTATATCATGTCATCTAAACCAAATCACATTAAACCAACGTACCTTAGTATAGCTCGGGGAGGATAATGTTGGTACCACTTTTGAAACTTATTTCCATCACATAAACCTTTATTTTTTCCTTCATTTTCATTCATATTCCTTATACTTCATCCATATTTGCTTCAAATTCATCATATTAGGTACATTTGTCAATTACTTTTCATGATTTGCATTTTGGGAAAGTTTGACATTAAAATTAAATTTTTAGGCGGAAACAAAATTTCTCGTAATGGATCATTCAAATTCCTATGTGCAAGGTACATGGGCACAGATTAAAGATATATCTGGAAACTATAGGAACCAATCATGGAGGGACACATATTGGTTCGCTCAAAATCAGAAAAAATAGGCTCATTCAACGTTGGTCAAGCATGACCAGTCACACAAGAAATCCCCTGATTTAGGGGCATATTTAGGATTTTTGGGGGTTTATCCATATTTTATGGAACGAAAAGGATGATTTTGACCTGATTAGATGGATTAGGACTCTTATAGGTTGTTACATCTATTTTAGTTGAGTTTGTTATACATTTGGCTTATTTAAGCACAACTATTTAGCAACTATGAACATGTATTATGACTATTGAGACTTCTCTATTTCTGAATATAATTTGAAGAAATGTCTTCTATTTTCTTTTTGTTCTTGTTGTGGGATGTGATTTTTGAACTACTATAGCTAATAGTTTCAAGTGTACCAAGCAAGGGTGGAGGGCCCCCATTCTGAGCTAAGTACACTATAGTGTAATTTTGTGTATAATTGTGAATATTTTAGATTGGTGTTTCCTTTATAATTTCTTGTGAATATTTTCTAAATAGATCCATTATATGCCATGTTCACTTATTTTTTTGAATGATTTCCTTTTAGTAATTGGTTTAAGTAAGGAAGTTCAACCAAGGCATCTAAGTTAGATCCTCTTCCTTCTATATTAAGAACTGAAATGGAAATTGTGCATTTAATCTTTACTTATTTCTTAAACTGGTTATCATTTATGATTTTGGAATTATTTTTGTTCAATAATTGGTTTAAGTAAGGAATGTCAACCAAGGCATCTCATTTAGATCCTCTTCTTTCTTGATTAAGAACTAAACTGGAAATTGTGTTTACTGCTTTCTAGATTTTGTTATGTTATGCTTTATGGTGGAATTGATCTTTTTGGAATAAGGATAATAAGGAAGGACAACCAGGATATCTAAGTTAGAGCCTCTTCCTTGTTGGCTATGCTTCACAAAGATTCATTGCACTCTTTCTTTTAGTTCAGAATTTCAATATTGTCTTTTCAATAATTTTATATTTGTAATATGCATTTCCATTATTTTCATTTAAACAACTACTTCCTACACTAGTTTAATCTAAGATTCCATATACTTTGGTTTGCTTCTAAGTTTACCAACATGGATTGATATTAGAATACATGCTCTAGTTTATCCCAATAAATTAGGCTGGCATTTTTAGCGTTGTTGATGGGGAATCACACTTAGATAGAGCTATTTAGGAAGATTGTTCAGAAAACATATTAAAAAAAAAAACAAAAAATAACAACAGAACATAAAAACAAAAACATTTTTTCATTATGGTTATTTATGCTTACATAGAAATTAGAAAGGTAGATTCCCAAAACAAAACCCCCAACCACTAACAAAAACTCATTAACTACAAAATCCATTTGCAAAACAAATATCTACAAAACATGATGTTAAAGAAGTCATTTAGAGAAGGATGGTATGCCACCACAAGGATCTTCTCAAATCCTTGTCCACAATTTAGAATGGTCACTACGAATGAATCTTCATTTCAAAATATAGAAGAGGAACAAAGCATCCATGAAGAGGATCCACAAGAAGAGAATCTAGAAGCTTTATCTAGTTATATTTGTAAGGAGATCAATGAGTTATGGATCACATGTGATGAAGTTCAAACAATAGAGCTAGAAATTGAAGAAAATCTAGAATATGTATCACAAGATCCATTGTGCATTCATGATTTTGAACAAATTCCACAAGAAGAAATTTGTGTTAATAATGACAGTTGAGGAGAATCAAATACTTAAAGATCACACTCAATCTTGGTTTCAACTAGTCATTAGGCCACAACGCCACTCCATTTTCAACATTCTTTAGCATCAAATATTTATGATCAACTAACTTTTCATGTCCAAACATTCATTAAGGTATATTTTTCAAGCTTGGATATGAGTCTACTTATGATCTTGTTACACAATGGATGCATTGGAAATTCTATTATACTTAAAGAATGATTTGTTTTTATAGAATAGAGTAGAATATAATATAATAAATAAATAGATAGGTATAATGAGTTCACAATAAGACTTTTTGTTCAAACTCTCATGAATAATTCTTCAAATCATTGTTCAATACTCATTTGGAAGGATTTTTATGAAAAAATGCAGTAAGAACAATCATATTTTGGGTAACCATATAAGATCATTTTCAAACAAATAATCTCTTGAAATCTAGTTTTTAAACTCATTTTGAATTTTTCAATTTGGACCACAAATAAAATAAAAAATATGCTCAAAATAAATACTAAGTGTCAAGTGAAATTTTGAGGCAAAGTTAGTACATCATTGATTCTAGGGGTTTAATGGAAACATTTTTAAATGATATTATGGAATATATCCCTTCGAATCTAGTTTCTAAATCAATTTGAATCACCTCAATCCAACATCATATGAAAAAATTATGCTCAAAATACTAACTACTTGCCGAATTATCTGGCTGTTCATTGGCATATTTCACATATCAAATCATATTATTTTCAAAACTTTTTTCTAGGGGAGATATATATTCAAGTCTAGTTTATTACAAAATTTAAATGATCTCCTTTAAAGGGCAGGTGAAAAAGTTATGCCACATTTAGTGACTGCATGTCTTAAAATAAGCATAGTGAAACTCTGCCTCCTAAATATGTTCATCAATCGGATCTTTAACGAAAAAGTTGCACTAAAAATAGTGACCATTGGTCTAATAAAACCTTCACAAGAAACTCTATCAAACATGGTACTTCTCATCATTTTTGGCATATCATTTTAAACCATTTTGAAAACATGTTTATATTGGAAGTATCCATATGAATTCACTTAAATGTGCCTTTGGAATCACTCTAATTGGACATAAAAGAAATATTTTGTGAACAAAATACCGCTAGGAAGTCTAGGTTGGCCATCATTCCTCAAGGGGTAAACAAATGCTTTTTCTTTGTATATCATCTTTGGTCTTGTTTTTAAGCAGTTATTGTAATTATTTTAAATATTTCATGGAAGAAGATAGATTGTACACCTCTCTTTCTCCATCATCTAATATTGTATTGTAGACAAATGCTATGTTTTAGTAGGTTCCAAGAAGAGGATTCAACTCCGTGGATGAAGGATTTTCAAAATCAATATTTAAAAATTCATATATGAGAATATGAAATGAAAATATTCAAGTCAAAGAAAAGTGGATTCACTTGATGTTTAGTTCATCCAATGAAACTCAAAACTCGTGAATCTTACTTTCAGTTGTTGACCAACAACACCAACAAACCTACAAGATGGATTAACATCAAGGTAGAAGACATGAAGCCAATCAGAATAACAAAAAGTCAAGTTATATACTATTACAAGTCATATTCATTGTCAAAGAATTATTTCATAATTCATATTGTTCATGATTTCATTCATCTACCATATTGTATGCTAAGCTTCACAACTATCATGTTGAAGTCCATATCTATTATCTATCTATCCATCTACTCCTAGATCATGAATTCAACCTATCTTACTTGAATAAGCTTTCCATACTTCCCTACACTGTTATACCCCACCTCCATCAAAAAAATAATAATAATAATAATAAAGAGGTTTGGTTGTGGAAACCCAGATTCCTGGCACAGTACAAGCCTAAATTCATATTGGAAAACCAAGTACTTAGCTAATATGAATTAAAAAAAAAATGGTTCTATCTCATTTCTTTGTTTCAATTAGACTCTCCATTTTATTCTGACAATAAACTATGTCATGTCATTCTTTGAAAAAGGAATCATCCAGTTCAAAGACTTGAGGAAAAGTCTTGGAATAAGAAAGGGGGAGAGGAAAACAAGAGCATTAATTTCATTACTCAAATGCCTTGTTATCCTTTTCATCTCAAGGATTGTTATCATGTTCATTTCAAGCATTTTTATCCTTCATATCGCAACATGAAGACATTGAAACATGAAGACACTCAATATGGAAGATATTTTGAACTTCAACACTCAACTTCAACTTCAACATTCAAATTGATAAGAGGATACTTCATGAAAAGTAACAAAGGGAGCCTGAATTTGCAGTATTTACAAAGGGACCTGAATTTGTAGCCTTTTGAAGATATTGAAGTTTCAAAAGTTCCTAAAATATTACTTTATCATAAACTTTAGCAGAGGGACCTATAATTTCAGCATCAATTTTAGAGGGACCTATAATTTCAACGTCAATTTTAGAGGGACCTATAATTTACACCAGCAGGGGGGGCTCGAAGTAACATATCCAAAACTAAGAAAAGAAAAAACGTATTATTGTAGATATGAAGCAACTTTTCCAATCAAATCATCCACAAAACATGACAAAGAATTAACAAGGGATCAATTGAAAGTCTATAAGATTTTTTATTTTTTTTAATGTTTTACTTTTGCAAAAAAATATTCATTTAAAGTAGCGATAAAGTACCTATTCCTTTCATCACCTTAACTACCATTTCCATTACCTTTCTAGTCCACCACTCAATATATAAGTTTATTCACTTCATTTTCCTGTCCCTAAGCATCAAAAGTGAATATTTAACTCTTCCAATACAGGGAGAAATAAGGGAAATATTTTCATTTTGATCACAATAGAAAATTATATGTTTTATTCTCTCAAATGAAGCAAAAATATTGCTTAAAAAATAGCGGTTTCTCCCCTTCAAAGACAATTCAAGAGTAAGCATAGTCATGGCACAATTTGGAAAATAGTTGAGAAGGAATTTCTTATCAAAATCAGGGCATTAAAAGAGACCAAATCTCTATCTCTATCTAAATTATATGACTGATATGAATATATCTCTGTTTAGACAATGGCTCATAGCAATCAATTCAGGCAAGAAGCAGCAATTTGGATATTGACAATTCCATTTGTCAACATATTAGCATTGGAGGAAAGTTTGAAGTGGAAATTTCAAAAGCATAAGGTAAAAAGAGCAGTTAGTTTTTATGGTATGAAAACCATTTCCAGCCATGATACTTTTGATGGAACAAACCAAAAAAAATAAAAAAACACTCCTGATGCCAAAATCATATTCATTAACATTCAAATGTATTAAACTTTTCCCCAAATTTTGCCTCCATGATTTATCATGCGTCCAACTCCTCGAATGAGTATTTTGATTGCCTTTGCATATGCTGAAGCAAGAAGTCCCTCACTTGAACATCTCATAAAAATATATGTTGAAAGAAGTTTCTTAATTTGGAGGTTACCATTATTGCATAAATGGTTGAAAGATGTTGGATTGCAAGTTATTTAAATAGTGAACCAAGATAAAGGTGAAGCCAAAGATTGGGCTTGCGTGAGGAAGGAAGCCTTCGAGTCCAATAAGAATGATATCAATCAGAGATGAGATTTGCATATCATTATGGTAGAACACACTCTTGTCAATTGCAGAATTTTCAGATTATGTGCCAACAAACTCATGACCATTCTTTATATTTTCCATGAAGAGTACCCTTAACATCTTCTTGTGCTAATCTTTTTTATGAACTAGGCATTCACTTTCAAATTAGCAATTGTTTTGTTGATGCAATCTATAAATTAAGGGTCGAAATAACCAGGGAAATATCCCAAATCTCAATGAGTTTGAGAAAATTGTCCATAATGAACTTAATTGGGCTTTTCTTGAAGAAAACCCATGTTTTAGTTTTTCAAATTTCATTTTACTTTGCTTAGAAAAAGAAACAGAAAATAGTGGCTTCTTAAAATTTTCGAATTTTTCCCATTTTTATTTTAAAACGACTATTGCTACACTCAAGTCATTTCATACTACCATTTGACTGAAATATATTCCTCCAGTGTTGATTCTTCCATTTTACTCCTTTACGTTGTTCTGTATTATTCTCCCAACCAATGAACATGTTTGTACTCTGAGAATCGAACTATGGTTGTTTGAAACCCGAATTGTCTGCCCACATCAATTTGTATGCCTTCTTGATCACAGATTATGCCTAGAAATTAATGTGGCATCTACCATCATAAAAAAATTGTGCTGACAAATGTAATTGTGAAACAATAAAATCAATCTCATTTCGCCAAATCAAACAAAGTGTCGAAAATTCTGAAAAAAAACATATTCGAGGGGATTCGGGATAACATGATTTGGTGTTAAGTGTTTGAAATTAAAAGGGATCTTATGAAGGAAGGAGTAATTGAGCAGGAACAAATTGGAAATTGTAGGCATAAATTGGAGACACAGAGGTGGTTGTAAATCAGAGTAGCCAAGTTAAGTTCGAATTTTATGGAGGAAACACGATCCAGAAAAACTCTCATTGAAGTTTGATTTTTCAACTATAAAAGAAGAAAGACAGGGCCAAGATCTGAATTTTCAGCTCTAGGTATGCACGACACTTCAAATTAATCTTATAAATCTCTCTCCAATTCAAAGATACAAACTCATCCATTTGCAGCAAGATTTATTGATTCCGTACAAGAAAATAAGCAGCCACTCATCGCAGAGTTCAAGCAAGAAATAAGTGTTAGAAAATTATATATTACATAGCAATGGAACACATAAAATATTGGAGAAATATAAACACAGAAAATGCATAAAACAAGAGAGACACAGATATACGTGATTCACCTAGTTTGGGCTACGTCCATGGAGAAACAACCAGTCCTTCCTTTTATATTATCCAACAAACTGAAGAGATACAACCTACAACAGATCTGTTGTAACAGCCTCTTCACTCTCAATCTCCTCTCTCTTCCTCACTCAGAATACAGATATACATAGACGTAATACAATTCCCTCATATATAGTGAGGGGTTACCTTCTAGGGCGAAAAAACCCTAAATTAAACATAACTTCTACCGTCAGATCATCCGCCTAATGAACGACCCAAATTGACTAGAAATTAATATACTTTTACAAGGCAATTTTACATATATTTTTAGCTTCAGGGGCGCTGCCCTCGAACCCCCGCTGGGGGACCACTGGCCCCCAGACCCCCAAGCCGGGGGGGATCGGCCCCCCTCGCACCCCCCGTGTGGAGGGGTGTACAATATTTCTGGGGTATACATCTGCTTGAGACCTTTGAATACAAAAGATAATCAGGCTCCACACCCAACAATCCCACTTGGAGGCTGATTATAGCAACTCCAACGCTGCTTCATTTGCTAGACAATGACTCCACTTTGGACCTGGTTGTTTATCATCTTCTTCATCGTACTTGAAGACCAATTAAAACTGAGCAGATTCTTAGTTTCTCCCTGGTTACAACTTTTGTTAACATATCTACAGGATTCTGGCTAGTGTGTATCTTTTCCAACTTCAACTGTCCATCTTCCAATGCTGACTGTATGAAATGGTACTTGAGCTATATATGCTTAGTCTTGGAATGAAATGCAGAGTTCTTTGCAAGGTGTATGGTGCTCTGGTTGTCACTATATAACCTTCCCAACTCTTGCTTCTTACCCAATTCATCTAGAAAACTTTGTAACCAAATCATTTCTTTACTAACCTTTGTAGCAGTAACATTCTTTGCTTCTGTTGTTGAAAGTGCAACACTTTGGATTTTTGAAACCCAACTGATAGTTTTTCCACCTACAGTAAATACATATCCTGTAGTGCTCCTCTTGTTATCTCTGTCACCTGCCATATCTGCATCAATATATCCTTGTAGAGCAATGTTTGAACCACCAAAGCATAATGCTTGATTTGTGGTACCTCTCAAATACCTGAGAATCCACTTCACCACCATCCAATGTTCTTTTCCTGGATTGTTCATGTACCTTCCTACAACTCCCACTACATGTGCAATATCAGGCCTTGTGCAGACCATTGCATACATTAAGCTTCCAACTACTGATGCATATGGAACTTTAGACATATGAGCCATTTCTTCCTGAGTCTTGGCACACACCTCCTTACTTAATTTGAAATGGCTAGCCAAAGTTATACCAACTGGTTTTGCATTCTGCATATTAAACCTTTTCAACACCTTTTCTATGTACTCACTTTGAGACAATGTTAA
>APFE030987960.1:0-15972 GCA_000404065.3 Pinus taeda
TTTTTGTCGAATGACAACTCAAAATTTCCTTTTTAATTCTCCTTAGCACTTTGAACTTCACAATGAGGTGATATGAGAGATGAAAAGCCTTTTATACTTTTTAACTCTTTTGATTTTTCATTTAAGATGACCCACTTTCTAATGTTTGTTTGCTTCCCTGAAATACTCTATTTTAGCTGATATTTGACTTTTGGCATGTTCACAGGTGGAATGATGCTGATCCCTTTGACTTTTGGAGTGGCAAGATTTGACCAAGTTGGCAAGTGACCAGGAGTAGCATATGAATAGTTGTTACATATAGGAACCATGAAATTACATCGAATTGCATGATGTGAAATAATAAATTACAACTGCTCTGCTCTTTTAAATCAAAACGCGTTTTGAGTTTAAAGAGCTTTATTTAGCCTAAAAACAAAGAAATTATAATATTTTACACTTTGGTTAACCTCCTCATGTGCCTACTGACACTTAGTTTTCATGTGAATGACCATGGTGAAAATCCCTAAGACCTAGTGAGATTAAAGTCTAATACTGATTTTTATTTTTGATGTGAATGGGAATGACTATGAACGAATAAAAAATATGTGAAATAGGCCAACATATATATAGCATGAGGGATAAATGAAATTAAACCCTACCATCAGTTGATCCATGACCTAATGGAGTGCAGCTCATCAGAATGGGACACCTAATATGAAATGCAAAAGATAAATTTGATCACTGATGGCAGTGTGAAAGCACTGACACTAACAAGTTGGTTCCTATTCTAAATATTCATATTTCCCTTTACATACATATTTATAATTTATTCATCCAATCTCCAAGAACTGGTGTAAAAAATCCCCCCAACCACCAATCCAAAGGGGTGTTTGTGAGTCCAAGCATATTTTTCAAACTTATCTCTTCGAAGTGCTTTTCTTAATATGCCTACAACTTGCTCATTTTTTGACCAAAGTCTTAAATGAATATCCTTGTCCTCTACATGATATTGAATCAAATGAAACATTGTGTTGATATGGTTGGCCTGATCATGGAATTTGGGATTCTTGGCCAACTTAATTGTATAGTTGTTATCAATGAGAAGGGGAGTAGAGTTCACTTGTTTCTCTTACAAGTCTTCAATTTTTTTTTGAAGCCTCACAATCTCCTTTGTTCCTTTTTCAACTACCACGTATTCTGCCTATATTGTGGAATCTACTAGAAGTTAAAATTTATGTGACCTCCAATTGACAACTCCTGATCTAAGAATCATAATATAGCATAAAGTAGACACTCCATTTTCCTTGATTCCATCAAATTTTGAATCAAATATCCAATCAAAGAGAATTCATTCACCTTTGAATATTTGATTCCAAAGACATGAGTTCCTTTTAAGTAATTTAAAACTCTTTTTGTAGGAAAGCAATATCCTTCACAAGGATTTTGCATAATCCTAGAAAGGATTCCAATAACAAATGAAATATCTAGTCTGGTAGTCGTGAGATAGATAAAATTTCCCACAATCTTTATATGCTTAGTTGTATCCTCAATTTTTTTGAGAAAGGAATATATAACATGGATGTTGGGTCACTTCAATGCCCAAGTAGTAGAGAAGGTCTCCCAAATATGTAATCTCAAATCCTTCCATAAAATCTTTCTTTATGGATGTGATATAGTTTTCATTGTTCCTTTTTATTAATAGATCATCTAGATATACCATAGGATAGACAACAATTTTGCCAATTTTCTTGATAAACAAAGTTGCATCATTAGGATTAAAGTGTTTGAAGTTTAATTTCTAAAGATGCTTAGTCAAATTTTCAAACCAAGATCTTGATGCTTGTTTTCGGCCATATATGGATTTCATGAGTTTTCATACTTTTTGCCTTGTACATTTCCAACAAAGACTTATGGTTGAGACTTGAAGATATTTTCTTTCAATTATCCTCTCAATAAAGAAACATTTACATCCATTTGGTGAACTTTCCATCCATTTTGATCTTCCAAGGTAAAGAGAGTTTGAATGATGGCCATTTTTCTATGGGGGAAATGGTCAATTCATAATAAACATCTTATTGTTGGGCAAAGCCTTTTGCCACAAAAATTTCTTGTAGACACACTTACAGCCAATTTATTTTTTTGCAAATGGAGGTTCCATTAGCTTCCATGTTCCATTATTTATGAGAGCATTATTCTCCTATATTGCTTCTTTCCATACATCACATGAACTAGCTTCTTTAAAGGAAGTTGTTTCAAAGATAGTATACAACTTCAATTCACTATAATATGATTCATTCATATCATTAACTAAATCAAAATCATATAAATCACCACCCTTTTGTTTGGTGTAACTTTTGGTTCTTATCTTTTTAACCTCATTAGGATGAATACTTTCAAGTGTTTTGGCGAGCCATTTTGGGGGACCATTCTGAGATGATCCAAGTTGCTCTATTGATTGATATGGGCTTACACCAAGATTTTCCATTTCAATCCTCAATCACAAAACTCAAAGGGTCTTCTTAATCGAAAGTTGTGACAAGAACTTCATGGGGGGAGACAATGCTTCAAAAGGATATTCCATAGGTTGATCCAAGATAGGTATCCCCCTTTAAATATATGGAATATCATTATCAAATTCATGATAAGTTTTTGCATGATTGAATCTATCCAAATGATCAAGTGTCAATCTTGGAAGATTTAAGAAAAATCACATCATTAGGCAATAAAAAATTCATATTTACCTCATCATAAAGATGACATGCTTTGGTGGTATTTGAATACCCTAAAAAGTTGCATTTCCAACATCAAACATTTTTCTTTGTTCCTTAGGAACCAAGGCATAGTCGGCGGAACCAAAGATCTTGAGATGTCTTGCCAAAGGAATCACCATACCACATTTCATGAGTCTTATTTCTAAGACCATGATATGGAAAAAAAAAAATTGACCTATACTATACATAGAACTACATCAACCCAAAACATAAACTTCACATTTGAAAATATCATTGAACAAACCATATTTAATATGGTCCTATTCATTCTTTCAACTACACCATTTTGTTGAGAATTGTATGGAAAAATAGTTTGATGTTGAATTACATGTTGGTGAATATAGTTTTCAAATTTATTAGAAGTATTTTTTTCCATCATTAGTATGAAGGGAGACAATATGTGGCTCTAAATCATTTTCAACCTGTGCATGAAAATCTCTTAAAGTTTTAAAAGCTTCTGATTTACTTTTTAGCAAGAATACCCAACATATCTTTGTGTAATCATCAATAAAAGTTTTCATATATTTATTTCCATTGGAAAAAGGAAAAGGCATAGGACCACACAAATCAAAATGAAGTAGTCCAAGTTTTCTACATGAATAGAACCATGAAATGGTTGTTTGCTATCTTTTCCTAGGATAAAAGCATCACATTTCTTTAGTTTCATTGGAAAATTGGCAAAACCACAAATGACAATATTTTTTAACAAAAAAATACCATCATATATCTTGCATGCCATAGAGGACTAGATGCAGAAATGTTCCTCCATTTTACTGAGAGACATATGCAAAGTTATTTGCACAAGTCGAGGTTCCTTGTAGCCTTAGTAGTATTTCCTCCTCTACTCGAGTCACGATAACTATGTTGTCAAATGCTTTTATATTTTTATTTTTCCATCAACCATGTGAATGGAGAGGCTTCTTGGATAATATCAACAAGGGACAACAGTTTCTCCGTAGCTCTAGAAGGTAGATTACATCATGTAGAATAAAATCAAGAGGTCCAAGTAGGTAGCAAGTTTGGAATATTGATAATTGACTTTTTTTCAAAGTATACAATCTATCAACATTGTCACCAAGGTATTCAAATACACCTTTCCAAAAGGTCATATGGAAAGTTGAATCTATATCAAGCTAGCATACATCTCTCGAGGAAGCAAATGAAGTATAAAACAAATCTTTAGTTATTATTGGAAGAAATTGTAAATGGTATCAAAGGGAAAATGGAACAACAATTTTTTTGAAGATATGCATGCAAAGGATGGTGAAATTGGGTATAATACCAACCTCTCCATATTGTTTTCTCTCATTACGCCATATCATCATGCCATAGGATATTTAATCCAATTAAATGACATTCAAAACAATTATATGGGCATGAAAAATTTGATGATGATATACAAAGTAATTTCTTGGCACATGGATTTGGATCCCTTGGCTTGATGAAATATATACTAGTTTGGAAAAACTATTGATGTCGAAACAACTCATGGCACTAGCACGAACAACGTTGCTTCTATTTTTTCATGGACATGTGGTCTTTCACACAACAAAAAAACTAGTTGGAGACGTAAGGCTACTGGAATTTGCAGAGAATCTGGAAGTTGTTTGTTTAGGAACTATTGAGGCTTAAAAAATCATAAAAGACTTGGTGTTAATTATTTGTGGTTCCAACCTTTCTAGGAAGCACTACCTTAACACTCACAAATTTATTGACATAGTTGCAGAGGATCTGAAATTAACTTGAAAAGGTTGGCATCAATTTTATTTAAGATAAAATAATTAAAATTAAACGTGTAATCACAATTTGGTCATTGTTCCAATTAAAGTCAAGCCAATTACAAGTTGGGATAAATTCATATGTCAGTCTAACAAATTAAATACCTTCAAAAATCATATAAACAAGTCAATCAGTGAGACTTTAAATGCATCAATTCAAGCATTGTGTTATATATAGGAAATATTTCATCTTCGTACAGGTCAAGCCTAGAACATCGAATCTGATGAAGGCCAAAGTTGGGAATTCTTTTTGAAGCGAGTATGTAAGTATTGGTTGATTTTCTGCTACAAGAAAATTGTTAAGATGTTCTATTGATGACAGGTTTATCGTTGAAATGATGGGATTGGCCATTTTTGAAAGTCGTTGGATCTTACATGGTTATGGTTGCATGAGAAGGTCGTCAAGGAAACTAGACTGTGGATTGGTGTTCGTGGATAATAAATCTGTAGCCATGCTCTGTCATTCACAGTTGTAGACCCGTTTAAATTTGTTTTCAGTGTTTGTATTGATGAAAGAGAAGATTATATGATGAAGTGGCCTTGAATCAACTATATATAAAAACTATCATTTGAACATATAAAAGTTTCACATCCTTATAGGCTTATACATCGCTGTCCCCTATTAAGTTACTCGAAGTTTTCATTTTGTAATAAGATAGGTTTTACCCGCAGCTGGTATGGTTATGAGAATCACATGGTTGGTTTTACTGGCACGACAGATTGTTTGGATAGAGTATTTCGAATCAATCTTGACATGATGTTCTTATTACTTTGGCATAAATTGTGGTGGGTTGATTAGTCATAGATTTTGATGCTTCATCTAGCTGATCCTGTAAATCACTGAGTATGTTGAGTGTTGAAACCCCTTAAGTTGAACCCAACGTTTTCACTATCCCACTCTTTGGTTTTGAAATGGATAAAAATAACCCATGCACGGAGATGAAAATTAACAACATTATTGTAGTTGAGTGTTGACATGTTCTTGTAGACCATTGATCCATAAGAAAATCAACTTTTAAGTAGTGAACAAAAGTATTAAATGTTATGATCAGGGGTTGTCTTGAGTATATGTTGAGAGAAATAGAGGCAAGTTATAGGGTAGACCAATGGCACATTGGTTTATGCTTGAGGAAGCAAGTTAAGTACAAGAGTTGAAGTTACATTGGAATTGAAAATGATTGCAAGTAGTGAGTTTTAAATGATGGAAGTGTCTTGATAGATATTTGTTGAAGAGGATTGAGTGTTATTGTAATTGGGTCAATGTCCCTAGTACCAGAGACCAAGAGTTCTTATTTTATTTTTTATTGCTAAGGGTGGAAGGGTGGTGGTAGGGAATGAAGTTGTAGCTTCCTTCGGGTGGTTGTCACCTCCTTCCGATAGATGTTGGTAAAATAGGGATTGTACCTCCTTCTAGTAGTGGCTAGTAAATATCTTGGGGTTGTATCCCTTGTAGTTTTAGCTTCCTTTGCAATATAAATAGATTGTTTATATATACATATTTTGTTCCTTTAATATCATGATATTATTGGTTAATGTTTTGATATTCAATTGTAAAAAAAAGTGAAATATTGATTGAATCCCACTCTCATTATTTTCAACAATTGGTATTAGACCAGGTTCCTTCATCATAATCTAAAAACTGGAAGGAGCATCTCAAGAATAGAGATGGTAAAGGAAAAAAGAGTATCCTCCAAAATCTCTAAGGAAAAGGAAAACAAAATCTCTGGCTATGATATGATGCCAAAACACATTGAAGTCATCAATAAAGATCAAGTATTCACCACCTCCTAGTTTGATGAAACATATTATAATTTATGGAGTTGTTCTACGGAGATATATTTGAAATCCCTAGATTGTTTATGGTTCGTAGTTGTTAATGGAGATAAAACCATAAAGAAAATGATAAAAGATCAATGGATACCATAGTAACTTGGTTATCAGATCATGCAAAAGTCAAGGTGGGACCATGCTCATGAACTAAATATGTTTGGAAAAAGTTAGAATAGCTTTATGCAAAACAAGTTCAAAGCGGATTTGCTTGCTTAAAGACCGAGGTATTAGAGGAAAAGTAAAGAGAATAAATTTTGGTATGCCATCTTAAAGAAAATTCCAAGGACTTGGTCAAGCTACAAACCAAATTTGATTAAAAAGAGAGAGATATTAAAGATAAAATCATCTCCTTGAATACCTAGCTTGAAGAAGCTTGAAGAATTAAATAAGTGACCAAATGCTACCTAATTAAGAAGGAATAATATTGTGAGAAATGTGGAGAATAATTTGTCTCATTAAGGGTTGAAGTCAACATGCTCAGTAAAATGAGGAAAATATTGCAAGGGAACATTTCTATCTACAACAAATCAAGTCCAAGTGAACCTTCATGTAAAGAAGATGTAAGGACTATGTCCCCAAAGGAAAAATTTGAAGAAAAACTTAAAAGAAGAATATTTATCCTCAGGAGATCGAGTAAGAACCATAAGAAGCATGAATAAGTTTCCAATCCAATAAGTTATGCTAATGTTTTCAAGAAGACACCTTATCAAGAAGAGTAGCAAAAGACTGGACCTCCTCCAAGGCAGAACAATTTTAGAAGACCATCATGACAATCCAACTCACCAAGCTACCAAAATATATTTCTTGGTTGTTTTTATTCATGTACCAATTTGGGACATAAGGTTAGGGATTGCAAATCTCATAGTAAGGTTGACTACAAAGGATATCAATAAAAATATAGGAGCATGTTGACAAGTAGAAAAGTTAAAAACTTACGAGCAAAAGGTACACAACATTTACTCCCTCATTAAGGTATAACACAGAATGCTTTAAATTCCACAACTATTGACATATTACATAAGATTACAGATGTGAAATGAAGTGGAATCCTAAGAAAATTAGGAAAGAAACAAAGCCCATTAGAGTTTGGAGAAGAAAACATGTTAAGTAAGAAGAGGAAATATTGTGAGGGGGCAACCCCAAAGATATAATTCACCCTTTTCTATTGATGTCAAAGGGGGATATAAATGGAAGTACAACATGGAAACAAAGTAAGTGTAAGCATGGACACATTGGGAGCATAATGATAGGGGGAAAATATTTGTTGACGTTAGTTAGAAAGGGGAAGATATCAAAGGGTGAATCAACCAACAATTTTTTGATGATATGCATGTGAAGGATATTGAAATTGGGTATTATACCACCCACTCTAGATGGGTTTCTCTAACTATGACATATCATCACGCCATAAAATATTAATTCAATTCAATTACATTCAAAACAACTATTTCTCAGAAAATGCAGGGGATTTTGTATGGGCATGCAAAAATTACAATGATGTATGGAGTGATTTCTTGGCACGTGGATTTGGATCCCTGGGCTTGATGAAGTTTGTACTAGTTTGAAAAAAATATTGAGGTTGAAACAACTAATGGCATTGTGACCTGGAATTCCCACAAAATGGAGGTGAAACTAACATGAACAACATTGCTTCTATTTTTTCTTGGAAATGTGGGCTTGCACATAGCAAAACTAGTTGGAAATTCAAGGCTACTTGAATTTGTATAGAAGCTATAACTTTATTGTATTGGAGTTTTTTAGGCTAAAAAAATGACAAAAAGATTGGCATTAATTATTCATGGTTCCAACCTTTCGAGGAAGCATTAGGTTAACACTGGAGAATTTATTGACGTAGTCATAGACGATATGAAAGTAACTTGACAATGTTTGGCATCAATTTTGTTTAAAACAAAATAATTAAAATTAAATGTTTAATCACAAGTCAACTACATTTTTAATTGAAATCAAATTGATTAAGTTGTGATAGATTCATAGGTTGGCCAAACAAATTAAAGAACTTTAAATCTCATATAAATAATCCAATCAGTGAGACTTCAAGCATAAATTCAAGCATCATGTTATATACAATAAAACTTTTACCTTTGTATAGGTCGATCCTAGAATGTAAAATCTAATGAAGGTCGTAGTTGGTGCTTCTTTATGAAGCAATTCTATAAATATTGTTTGATTTTTCACTACAAGACATTTGTTGAGATGTTTCGTTGATGATGGGTTTATCATTGAAATGATGAGATTGGCCGAAGTTGGGGTTAACTTATGAAGAAAGTCTGGAAGTATTGGTTGATTTTATACTACAGGGCATTTGTTTAGATGTTCTGTTGATGATTGGTTTATCATTGAAATGATGAGATTAGTCAGTTCTGAAAGTCATTGGCTCTAACCTAGTTAAAAATTTCACAAGCAATACATCAAGACAAATAGGTTACATATTAGAGTTTGTGGATACTACAATTTGTTTCCATGCTCTATTGTTCAGAGTCGTAGACCTACTTAAATTTGTTTTCAATGTTTGTATTGATGAAAGAGAAGATTCTTTGATGAAGTGGTGCTAAATCAACTGAATGCAATAATAACCATTTCAACATTTAAAAGTTTCACATCATGATACGTTGTTGTCCCTTGGTACATTGCTCGAAGTTTTCATTTTTGAATAAGATATATTTTACCTGTAGTTGGTCTAGTTATGGGCATCAAGTGGTTGTTTATACTGACATGAAAAAATGTTAGGATAGGATTTTTAGAATTAGTCCTAGCATGACATTCTTTAATATTCTTGCACAAATTATGGTAGCTTGATCAGTCATAGATCTGAGGCTTCATCTATCTAATCCTGTAAATGAATGAGTATGTTAAGTGTTGGAACTACTTTAGCCTCTAATCAAATTCAATATCAAACATTTCAACAACCACATTATTTGATTTTTAAAGCGATAGAAATAACAGGTGCATGGAGATAAAAACTAACATTATCGAGTTGAGGATTTACATGTTCTTATAGATCACTAATCCATAAGGAATCGATTTTTGGACCATGATTATAAGTGTTAAATGTTATTATTAGGTGTCTTTTTGGGAAGATTTTGAGATAGAGAGAGGCACTTCTTAGGGTAGAGTAGTGTCAAATTGATTTATGCATGAGAAAGTAGGTTAAGTTCAATAGTTGCAGTGACAATTGAATTGGAAATGAATGCAAGCAGTGAGTGTTAAATGACAGTTCCGATGGAAGTGTCTTGATAGAGATTTGTTGAAGAGGATTGAGTATTATTGTAATTGGGTCATTGTCCCTGGTATGAGATCTCGATAGGTCTTATTTCATAATAATTTGTTAAGGGTGGGAGGGTGGTTCAAGGGAAGGAAATTGTAGCTTCCTTTAAGATGTTTCCCCCCCCCAAATGGTTTCTAGTAAATGAAGGGTTGTAGTGTTGAAGAATCTATGTCAAAGTAGTGTAGTGTGACTCTTCACTACTTGATAACAATTTGTGGAGTATTTATTCTCATTCTTCTTATTAGTGCATATGTGTCTACTTCATCAAACTGCTACCAAACCATTAAAACAAGAACACAAGATGTTGGCTCTCTACCAGGGCCAAAACCTCTCTTCTCTTGATAGGAAAACCCTTTAGTTAATTTCTCTTATTGAAGCTTCTATTGATCAATGTCAAAACCTAGACCCCTCACTAATAGATCCCCCAAGCAATAGTCAAGTCTTTACTCTGTACTACACCATATACCCCGACACTTCTTCCAACATTTCTTTTGACACTTTGTTCTCTGGTACTTCGTCCTCCTTCTTCTGGCACTTTGTTATCTTATCAATATTATCTATAAACAGAACTTCTTGAGTGAGTCTTCTAGGTGAGGTGTTCCTATTCTATCCTTGCAAAATTATATAAATTGATATTCTTAATGAGATATGACAGTACTATTGTTCTACTACCCTAGTGTCTCACACGTGTGGGAGGATCACTAGGTTCATATGCTCTTCTTTTCTTCACTTGAGGGTCTTCCTTCCATAGTGGACTAGGAGACCTTTGTAGCCCTAGTTACTATCCCAAACAATAAAGAACATAAAACTATAATTTCAGTATTGGCATTGCCATAGAGTATCACTCATTCCTTTGTATGTGTGACTATGTATACCCTAGAAACATTCTTTTAACCTTCGTTGTTCTTCCTCCTTTCTTTGTTAGGATATTTCGACACATAGGAAATAGTTAAGTATGAATTTCTCTAGTGTAGAGTTAGGTAAAGTGTGTTTTTTTACTATTTACTTTTGTAACTTACAATTTGACGGTCATGATATGTTCTAGACATGAAGTGATCTAACAGTTCATTCTCTCCTCGGTATTACCGACACTTGATCCTTGGCTTAACACCTGATTAGTCCATGATCTCTATTTAAAGATCATGGAGGGTAATTTTTAGGGTAACCGTTCATGATATAAGCTTATGTAAATTCTCATTCTTTTATTAATAAATTGCCTAAAGTGGCCACATTGGCTCAGGCCATGGACTATTTCCCTTTTTGAGGGTTTTAACCACATTACAAATATCAGTGTATTGACATGTTATCTGTTTGTGAGCGATGTCCTTTGGTGTTCTATCTGAGGAACTTACCCTGTAAATTCCTACATGGTATCATAGCTATTTGAGGGTTGCATCCATTGGTGATCCAAATCTGAAGCCGGTACAACTGCATCCGACTATCGTTTCCTAGATATACTATTTCTGACTGCTTTCGTGCTGAGAGGACTACTCTATTGTGTTAGGATAATTTGTTCTAGTGAGGAAACCCTTTCGTTTCACGTGAAATGGTTTCTGGTAGCCACAACTACATCATTTTTAAGATTTGGAGGTATACACTCTTTATTTATTTGCAGTTCTAGCTATTCATCTCTCTGTTTATTTTAGTTTATTTATCTCTCTATTTTTTATTACTGGATCTATAACTTTCATTTCTGTGTATGTTTTTTGCCCCGTGAATCTGTGTGATCTAGGAAAATCAGAAAAAAAAAAGGAAGGATTTCTCTCATGCATATGCTCTTTTCCACCATGCCTTAGTGTGATCTCGGAAAATTAGAAACATTGAGGAGAATATTTAGTTTCTGGCTAAAGCTAACTTCAGGACATAAGGTTTGTTTTTTTTGTATGTCCGTGTTGGGTTTTTTGGTTTTTGTTTTTAAGGAAAAAAAGAGATTTTTCAAGTAAGAATGCACCCCAAATCTTCAGTGACTACAAAAAGAAAAATAAAAATAAAAACCCTTCCTCTTTTTCAAAAATTACAAGAGAGGTCTTGAGTTCAAGTCTTTCTTTTTGTTGAGTTACTTTTTCAAAAAGCACATGTAACTTATGTTTTAAAGTTACTTTATGTAAAAGTTTTCTTACCCATTATAAAAAGTGAGTCACTTATAATTCTAAAGTCTCTTTGTCTTCTATTTAAGTTACAATTTAGTGGGTAGCTCATAAAGTACCATTGTAAAAGTCATTTTCACTTATTTATACAAGTGAGTCACATAATTTTCTTTTAAAGTGAGCTAATTAGATTAAGTTTGAAAAGCGGTCATATTTTTTTAAATATAAAATTATCATTCATTTATGCACATTCGTGCACTATGTCGACGTATTCAACAAATTTTCTTCAAAAAGTCATAACTTCTTCATTTAGAAGCAATTTTTAGAGCCATGTTTTTTTAATTGGCCTAATTTTTCGAGATCTTTCCAATGGAAAACTTAGTTTCAGCATCTGCAAATTCAATTTCTATTAAAATGGAATATCCATGCCAAGGTATTCTTGACAACACCAAATACTTCCAATGGTGGTCCTACATTGTGGATTTACTTAGAAGTAAAGGTCTTCGTAGAATAGTCTCAGACAAAGAAACTAAACCTCAACATGAAGATAAGGCAGCCAAATGGGAAAATAGGCAAGATCAAGCACATGGGTTGATAGGGATGTCTATTTCTCTAGACCTTAGATTCCATATCACAGAACTTGATACTCCTAATGAAGCAATGAAATAACGCACTAGATGTTTTGGAATTAAAAATGAAATTAGAGCCCATCAACTTGAAAATGAGTTGCTTACATTGGATGATCTGAAATTGATTTAAGACAAAGAATAAGGTATTAAAAACTCATGTGCATGGATGTGCCTAAGTTATTTTATGCAACGGATCGATAAGATTGTGAAATACATAGGCACTGAAGCAGTTAAAGAAAACATAATAGACAAACATATAAACACAACATGTTTAATAAGGAGTTCACCCAATACTCCTGGGCTATGTCTCCTAGTCCAGCCTTCAGTGGTGACCTCTCTATTATGTTTACAAAGCAGAGCTTTTACAATAATGAGCTCAATTTGAGTCTCACACAACAGATACAAATCAGTAATATTGTACTTGGATCCACCAAGTCTCTGGAGTACACAAACTCTTCTCATTGAACTCTTGACCTCTATTGGTCATAGTAGTATGAGCCCAATTTGAGACTCATAAGTGATAGGCATTACAGAGGAGTGTACGTGAACATCTCAAGCCTTCTCTAGATTACACAGACTCTCTGACTCTCTCTGTTTCTGTCTGGCTCGATGCTGCCTTTGCTTCTACAGGTCAGCTCGGCTTCTTTTCTTTACTCTTAGCTTTCCACTTATAACTTATTGCTCATTGTTTTCTTTGTTAGTTTGTGGCTTTAAATCCAATCTGCTTTCTGATTGTTTATTTCCACTTCCCCTGCCTCTATCCATTTGAATCCCTTTGTTTTGCATAATCATCACTGTACAACACCTCACAGGGAGGTGGCCACCTATTTCATAATGGATGAGTCATTTCCCTTGGACAGTCATTTATTACGTTACTCCAAGAATGCCTGTGAAACACAACCTTCTGCCAATGCATCATCCATGTCGAACATCAAATCCTATACAACTCTACATTTTTACCTCATCAAATATGGTCATCCGTCAGAACATGTCTCTGTCATTGATCTGGAGCCTCCAGATCCTATGGTCATCGTCCATATCTGGTGGATAAGTAACATCATGTTTATCTGTTTGATGTGAGCGATTTTCTCTCTCTTCTATTGGATGCATGGTAACCATTGTGTGGCATCGGGTGGGACTCGGTTGAAACCACATACCACTCAAAGCCTTTCTGATATCCTACAGGTTTTTGTGGGACCTCACTTCTGACAGTATCGGCATGATATCCATTGCATTTTATTATTTTTCACGTCTGGGTGCTTGTGACCTTTCCTTATATGCGGGGTTTTCCCTCCGATATGTGATTAGCAACTTGAGGGGTTTGTTACTAATCGCATATTAGAAACTACCCCCGTTTCTTGAATTGACCCATAGTTTTGCTAATTTGTGGCAGCGCACAGTACCATGGGCCGACTGTCTGCGCGCTTGACCGAAGGTCCTTTTTGCTCTATGATGATCACCAATTGCAACTGTTACGAGGATACCTCTGATATCTTGATCTTTATAAGACTTTGAAACTTTGGCATGATTTTTAAAGAGTTCCTAAAAACTTAGAGAGTGTTCTATGATCCAATTCAGATCACAGCCTTCCCACTGAAAAATCTTTTGGAACACAAAAAGTTTTTTTTTAAGGATCCTTTAAGTGAGGATATAGATTCCTCGCTTGCCCAATTTCTATCCATTTTGCACTACTTGGTTTTGAACCCTTGAGTCCAATCCTGAGGTACTCAACATCCCCTCTATGCATAGTTCTCACCTTCCTATCCAGAACTGTATCTTCCTGCAATTCATTGCGATATTATGGCAATATATCATCAATAGAAGGCAATTGACTCTGCTCTTCAGGATCTTAAATTAATGAACGTTCAAATAGTCTCAAGATTTCTACATTAACAACTAAGTAGATGTGCATGTAAGATAGTAAATCAAAGAGAAAAGAATTCTCACCGATTTTCTCTAGTATCTTGAAAGGTCCATACCTTATCGGTTTTAGCTTCTTACCTTCACCTTGCATTCTATCTTTGTTGATATACAACCAAAATTCATCACGAACTTGGAAACTATGCTCAATCTAATGCTTATCATACCTTGCCTTGTATTTGGCTTGGCTATTTTCCAGCTATTCCTGTATTACCTAGTGAATTTCTTGGATTTGTTCAATGAACTTGGTTTCCTTTTCCACATCACTGTGCCCATCAACCGCTATGCCTTTACCAAAGACAATATCCAAGGGATACCTTGCGGTGAAACCAAAACAGGTCCCAAAAGGAGATCTCTATGTAGAAGATTGTTTAACTCAGTTGTAAGCATGTTGCACATAACATAAATGTTCATCCCAAAGCTTGGGATGCTTGCTGCAATAGCCTCTGAGCAATTGGATCACTTTCTTGTTCACCACTTCTGTTTGGCCATTTGTTTGTGGATGAAACGTTGTGCTCTTCTTCAGCCTAGTGTACATGATTTCCCATAGACTCGACCAAAATTTCCCAACAAATTGGGAATCTCGATCAGATATAATGGAAGTGGGTAATCCAAAATGAATCCATACATGTTGAAAGAATAGCTTTGTAGTTTGTTTAGTAGTAATATATTTGCTACAAGGTATTAAAATACACATTTTTCTAAACCTATCCACAATAACATATAAATAGTCATGAACTTTTCTAGATTTAGGCAGTCCCCCAACAAAGTCCATGGAAACACTTTCCCAAGGATAAGAAGGAACTGGTAGTGGAGTGTACAAGCCTAGTTTTTTTTTTTCTGGGCTTGCTTTTAGCACACATTGTACACCCTTTTACATTAGAAACTATTTCATTCATTTTTGGCCAATAACAAAATCTTTGTAGCTGTGCAACTATTTTCCTTACACCAAAGTGACGTGATATTAGAGAAGTGTGTGATTCTCGAATTATCTTTACTCTTTTAGTTTGAGGAATGCATAACTTTCCAAAATGATATAAGAGTTGGTCCTTAACATGATAATCTAATTCTTCTACTTGTTTTCCAAGACTTAAGGTTGTGTATACATCTTTGAAACCTATATCTTGAGCATATTGTTCAATGTAGCTTTCATGCAATACTGAATTATGCTTAAGTATAGTAGATGCACTTATGATTGGTCTGGACAACATATTTGCAATTTTATTGTATATACCCCTTTTATATCTGATGACAAGATGAAATTGTTGTGGAAAACCCATCCACCTATAGTGTCTTGATTGCTACAACTTAGTTTGTGAGCATAAATATTGAAGTGGTTGATGATCAATATGTATAACTGTCTCTTTGCCCATTAAATAATGTTTCCACTTTTTCACACTGTGTACTAATGCATACAATTCTTTATCATACGTGGGATAATTAACTACTGCATAATCAAATGTCTCAAAATGATAAAATATGGGTTTATTGTGATGCATCAACACTGCTCCCATGGCATAGTCACTGGCATTCGTTTCAATCTCAAAGGGTCTTTGAAGATTGGGTAGTGCTAGTACTAGTGCTATACTGATATTTTCTTTCAAGGTGTCGAAGGCTTTCTAATGTTTGCCTCCCCACTGAAACACCTTGTTCAATCTTGTTAAAGCATGTAAGGGAGCTGCAATCAAGGAA
>APFE030987967.1:0-35121 GCA_000404065.3 Pinus taeda
AAGCAAAAACTAGTGTAAGACTAGATACAAAACCTAGCGTAAGACTAGATGCAAAAACTGACACAAAATGGATGCAAAAAAAGACGTTAAATTGGAAGCAAAATACAGTGTAAACTTGATGCAAATGATGGCGCAAAAATGGAAGCAAAGAATGACACAAAATAGGAAGCAAAAGACAATGAAAAATAGATGCAAAAAATGACACAAAACTAGAAGCAAAACCTGTCATAAAATAAGATGCCAATCTTGTTTCAAAATTTGACGCAAAAAATGATGCATAGTTTGGTGCAAAAAATGATGCAAAATCTAGAGTGAAAAAGGATGCAAAATCAGACGCAAAAAAGGACGCTTTAAAAATTGTACAATAGAGCCAGATTTAGCGCCAGGTTGCTCATCACAATTACAAAACAATTGCACTAAAATCTGGCGCTAAATCTGGCGCAAATCGCTGGTTTTGTTGTAGTGACAATGGAGAAATTGTCCTAGAACATTGCAGGACTCAAGAACAGGTAGCAGACATTTTGACAAAGCCACTGGATCATAAAAGCTTTGAATTTTTGAGAAAATGTTTCGGTATGATTGAATGCCCAGCAGTTGAAATTAAAGGGGAGTGTTAAAAAAATAATAATTCCAACTGCGCATCGGCAAAAGAGACCAGCAGCCCAGCGATTCAGCAATTCATCGAGGAGAGCGACTTCAGCGATGACTGAACAGTCGATATCACATCAGCGAAATGGCAACTAAAGTTTTGTTATTTGCGATGAGCGATCACCGATATCGCTATCGGCATATCGCTATCGGCGGAAACCAAGTGGGCAGCCTTTTCCATGCGATAAGTTGAGACCCGATATCCTGGACCCGATGGGTATTCAACATTTTGATTAATATTATTTCGGGTCCGCCAGTGGCTCGTTTTATGTTTTTTATGCATTTCAGACATATATTATAATATATATATAATCGGAGGTATCGGGCCATATTGTGATCGGGATTTCGCAATCGGGGAAACCATGGGTGCACATATGTGTGCCATGCGATAAAGCTCGGACCCGATAGATTTCCAAAAGCATATTGTATAATGGTTGAAGTAAAGGCCTGGAAAATAAATTTGACGTGAAGTAAAAGTCACATTGCCGTAAGTTTTCTCAGTAAACAGTAAATGCAATTTACTGTGGGTTGGTAAGTTTAAGTGAAGTTTTAATTTTGCCTGAGCGGGAGTATGGGCACCAGTAAAAGCCAGTAAGACTATTTAATTTTTACAGTTTTTCTTTTACGGAAGTATGGCGATGTAAGTCTCTTCTCCTGTAGTCATATACGGATGTAATTTTTTTTGGGAATATGTATGTAAACAAAGGAAGGCATTGTGTGTGTTTGGTAATGCTCTGGATATGAAATTGGAGTTACGCAGCAGCGTGAGTAAAAATTTATGTGTAATTTCTCAGAAGAGAGATACAAGTGGTGAATCCCTCTCCGAGAGAGGAAGTTTATAATATGTAACTGCATTTTCTTTTAATAGAAATCCTTGGTGTGTAAACTCTGTACTCTGTGCTCAGAATTTTTTTTGTATGTTTCCGCTGTGTTAAAAAGGACCCTGTGAGAAAACAAAGCATTGTCTCTGTGTGAAATTTTTATTGTTTTTGGGATTTTACCAGAAAAATCCCCAACATATGCCTCTCACCGATAGAGCTTAAGTTTAAGCTATTTCATAACTAAGCTTCGATTTTGCAAGTATCAATTTATCTTTGGGTATTTATATGGTTGATTTAGTCAAATATGTAGTTAGAGATGTTGAAAATGCACCAATTTTATTGTAACTTATAGTATGTCCCATTTATCCTACTGGGTCGGGTGTTAGGTATTTAGATTTTACTTTAATCCACATTATTTCAACAACACTCGTGTTATTCGCCAAATAAATATACAACTATTTCATTTTGGAAGTAGTCTTGATCAATTATGCGCTATTTATAAATTGCTTGTCTATATGCCAATTATGGGCTATTTATAAATTGCTTGTGTATATGATAGCAATGAAATATTGGTGTTGATTTTCATCTAGAATGTACATATAATATATTATAGTACAAAGGTTCAGCAATATCTTTGCAGTTGATGGTAACATATTTTGAAATTTAAATATTATGTGGAAAGAGTGTCAATTATAGTAATTTGATTCTGGTTGCATTCAAGGTTGTTTAATTTTATATGCAATTAACTAATGTCTCTTGGTTGTTTATTGTTATATGCAATGACAAGGCGAAAATGTTCTTAAATCAATACAAATCAACACGCAATACAAATCAACATTACGCAATATTTTAGCTTTTTGGGAGAGCACTAGTAATGGATTTTAAGTTTGTTTTGTTTTAAGAAGTGCATTCTTTGTTTCACGAGGAATCATGTGATAGTCAAGGAACTCTTGAAAAAGTTCATGCAAAATTGCAAATGAGACAACAAGAACCCTTGAAGAAGTTCATGCAAAATTACAAATGAGACAACAGGGTTCAATCAAACGTGAGAGAGCCATTGCCACGAGGAATGATGTGATAGTCAAGGAACTCTTGAAGAAGATCATGCAAAACTGCAAATGAGACAACAGGGTTCAATCAAACGTGAGAGAGCCATTACTTATGCTTTCTCCCATCACGTACCTCGTTATGCTTTCTCCCATCACGATCTTAAATGTTGTGATCAAACCCTCTACACAAGGCCTTAGATGTAGTTTCATTACATCTATTATGGGTTATGTGGATAGTTTATTCGAGGCCCTAGTGGGGTGGGTAGACAATTAACTGCAAAACATATAAAATGGTTAGAATTTTATTCTCAGTCTGAACTGTAATTGTTAACCAAGTTATTATAAGTTTGCAAATTGATTCATGTTGCAAAATTGCTTCACAACACATTGAAATTACACGTGGGCAGGGACTACTGTGACGCCAGTTGATCTGGTTTATAATGAAAGGTAGTTTTCGAATTTTGTAGAGCGCATCTCCCCTCATCTCAACTTTCCTGAGTTGGTATTTTGATGAATTTGAGCGTATGGACTGCAGTTTACAACAAATAATATTTTTGAACAACATCGAAAATGATTGTTAGAAGTGACACCTGGCATGTCATGAATTCTCGGACAACTTTGAAACGTAGTTGGTAGTGCGATGGATTCTTATCCCTCTACAAAAATTGTCACATGTATTTCCTTAAGGTTTCATAAGCATGAGCCCACTCTTTGTGCTTCACCCAATATTTTGAATATCATGTATGTGATTTTAAAATTTAAAGTAATATGTCCCACATGTTATGTTGATACATTATAAATATGAGAGTACGCTTGTGGTGGTCTTGGGTCTTTCATTTGTCCATTTCCAAGTTGCATGGATCCCCAATTGTGGAGGGACGTCCTTTCCTTTTAAAGGAAAAACATTCATAAGCATACATCGCACATAAGCCCTGAGCATATGGAAAGCCCTATTTCCAACCCTATTGTAACATAAATGCGCCCTGACATGGGCGCGATATAACACGCCGCGCGGTGATGAGAGAGAAAAAAAATAGCGGCGTGTTATATCGTGTTATATCGCGCCCATTTCAGGGCGCATTTACTTTACAATAGGGTTGGAAATAGGGCTTTCCCTGAGCATATATACCTCGTTCTCCATACCCATTCCATTTGACGATGATGGATGGCCAGGTGTTGTGTGGATCAAAGAGCATTCGTGAATGTAGACTTTGTCCCACATGTATGGTGGGAACATATCACACATTACCGAAATTTCCTTGTCAGTGGTGTACAATGAATCACACATTATCGAAATTTCCTCGTCGGTGTTGTAGTTATTCGGTGAGGAAGTTCGTTTTTATGATCTTGGGATCTAGACTTAGATGTTCGCATTGGTTCATAAAACCTTACTCGTTTTTTTTTTTTTTAATCATAATGAGCATAAATAGAATAAGACTTTTTGATAATAATAGCTTCATAATAAGAACCTCGAACATAGCTTTACTACAAGACCTAACTTCTTCCAGAAACGATTAATGTGGCATTTCGTTCTTCGATTGGGTGTAAGCATAGATATAATCTCGCGGTAGGAGTACACATATTGTGCTTTATTAACAATAAAGAGGGTTGAAAGGGCAAAATTATTTTTTACCTTGACACATATTGTGCTTTATTAATAATAAAGAGGGTCGAGAGAGCATAATTCTTTTTGGACCTTGGAAATGATAAAGAGGATCGAGGCACAATAAATAACCTAAGGAATGAATGTGAATAAATAAAATGTGATTTGAATTCAGTAGCATATCAAAGTGGTTGAAATCTTAGTGAAGGGGCACATTAATTTTTCACCCATGTATTTACAGTTCAGGTGGAGAAATCCAAAAAAAAAAATATTTGAATGAGACAAAGCCTTCAAGACATTTCATGTTACATTAATCCAAACATAATTGGGAGACATAGGCTTGAAAACAATATGTGGCATGGAGACGTAGATTGTGAAATTAAGGGAAAAAATATGGATGCAATGAGCCGAGAGATATAGTCGAGCATGCATTAGCAAACATTGACGAAAATTGTCATCAACATGTCGTTGTCATTCTCACAAAAAGTTTTAAGCTTGTATGCAATTTCACTTCTGCTTGTTGTTATATTTAGGAGCAATGCTCCACATACATTAGCAATAGTCTTTCTAGGCCCATCGCGCAGGCCCAACCTTCCCCTTTTTTCTTCATGGTCTTTCTTTATGTGTTGGCCTCCTAGGCTCTCTTAACCGAGCTTTGTGGCTTCTCTGCCCTATCCAACAATTTTTTCCTAAGATCCTGGGCATGAAAGTTCCAAGGAAAACTCATAAGGAAACTAAGGGCAACAATACAAGAATGGAATTCACAATAGAAATTATAAAAATTTCAAACAAAGAAGCATGGTCATATGCAAATCAACAATCAAGGTTGTAAACAATTCATGAGGCCAACAAATTAAAAACACAACACATAAGCATTAAAATAGAGAAGTCCCAAAAATTTGACTTGATTCCCATGAATCTCAAGGTTCAACACATCCTTCATTTTTACATACATATATATAGACATATTTTTTAATCTGAAACTTTTCCCAAGGTTCTCAAAAACCTTGACGTCTCAATTCCCTTCAATTAACTAACAAAGGAATCATTTTCAATATATGTATCCACATATTACAGAGCTTGACGGGATGCCCCCTTTTCTTTTTCGACACCTTGCATTGCAAATCCATGTCCCTGAGGCTTGCAAGGGTTGTCCCCTTTCCTTTCCTTCCTAAGGGGATAGTCATTTCTCAAGTGTTCCTCCTCACAGGACCAATATGAGATGGGATTACTTTTCTTTTCAGACTAGTGGGACCTCTTTTGGGCCTTTCTAGCAAGACTTTTGTCCACATCTTGGAGACTGGGAGTGTACTGCAACATCCCTTGAAGGTAGGACAAGTTCTTCCTCAAGATGTAATTCAAGTATGCCTAGTCCTTTTGGCTCCTATCAAGCCTTCAATTCTTTGCCTTGCAGCTTTTAAGCTCATTGGCTCAACCTTCACATCCCTTAGCTCAACTCTCAAGTCCTTGAGCTCAGCCTCCAAATTCCTTAATGTCCTTTTCCTTTAAAGGAATTTCCCTCTTTCTCATTCATGGTGGACTTGGTCCATAACCCACTACACCATGCCACGATATATGCTTCATTATACTGCCATTGAGTCTTGTTATGTGTTGCCACACACATTCCGTTATTAGTTCATTAAGGAAATAATATAAATATGTATACTAGTTGTCATTTCACTATGCTAAGCCAAGCACAAACCCTACAACTATTCACATGTCTCCCAGATTCTCATTAGCTACATATCTCAAGATCCAAAGCATGATTAGGCACCTTTAAAAAATTGGAACTCCACATGCTCATACATATACGAGCTAAATTACAATCAAGTTTTTCCTTATTTAAAAGATCAATCTTTTACGAGACTCTTAGTTTTAACTCAAAATCAGCCTCTTGGTCACGATTATTATTATTAGTTTAATATAGAAATAACTTGAAATTTGTAGTTGTTAATGAATTCAGATTGGAAACAATAGGCACAGATTTCTTCTACTAAATCTACGGAAAAGAAAACATACAATAAAAACACATGCAATCATTCAATCACAATGAACACAATATTTTTACTAGGGATCCCAACTGGGAAAAACCCCTCCTCTATTTGTATTATATTAGATGAGACAATGATCAATTACAATAATAGCTTCAATCCTTGAATTTTGACCTGCATTGCAATATTGATTTCCTGCTCTGACTAAAACTTAGCCAATATAGGCCTCCAACTTCCTCCTATTTCCTTGCGCAATTCGTAAAGGAATTATCTCACTTGCATGACACAAACTTTGTACACTCACTAGTATACAATAATGATTACATTGATGCCTTTTTCCTCCACTCAACTAAGCAATTTGAATTGCATCCATCACTAGGGCTATTTTTAGTAAATTGATAGTTAACTGAGAGATCAGTGAGTTGACAATAGTTACAACTACTCAAATGAACTCCTACTAACTCTATTCATGACTAGAGTTCAGAAAATTAAGTTTCAATAACTATAACTCCACTAGATTGTTATATCTTAGCAATCAACTCATGCACAACTCTACTTCTTTCCGACAAACTCGAATTGACTAACTTAACTAAGTGACTTGGCCATGTCACTCTTGCTAATTTCAACTCTCAAGTCATCCCGCTAATGTGGAAATTTGAATTTCTCCATTGGACTAAGGCACATGTCAAATAAAGCCTTTTCTTTCTACAATTTAACACTCCCTCTTAGTAAGAAAAGGGTTCTAATCAACCCCAATCTTGCTCCTGTGGAACTTGAACTTGCCTCTTGACAAAGCCTTTGTCAAGATGTCTGCATCTTGTACCTCTGTAAGAATGCATTGTAACATAACAATCCTCCCCTGCACACAATTTCTCAGGTGATAGTACCTGATGTCTATATGCTTGGACCTATCATGAAACACTGGATTTACAGTGAGTTTTATACAACTATGATTGTCACATTGGATCAATGTAGCCTCCATCCCCTGATTGAAGAGTCCAACCAAGATCTTCCTCATCCAAATAGCCTCACATATTGCTTGACTAACAACCATATACTCGGCCTCTGCTAAGTTGAGTGCTACAGATATTTGTTTCCCATTTACCAAGAAATTGTTGATGACCCAACACTAAAAAATTCTCCCGATGTGCTCTTCATGTCTGAGGAAATACCTACCCAATTTGCATCTATGAATCCTTGGATCTTCACGCCATCATTATTCCTGTACCATAAACCAAATTTTGTTGTGCCTCTGAGGTATCTATGAACATGTTTTGTTGCTTTCCAGTGAAGCTTGGTAGGCTCCACCATAAACTGACTAAGTTGATTACCTACAAAACAAATGTCGAGCCTTGTGTTCACCAAGCACATCGAGGACCCTACCAATTGTCTGTAGATAATGGAATCTACTACCTCTCCTGTAGAAGCATCATCTTTCCTCTAGTTAGTACCTAGAGGAGTATCCATGGGTTTGCAATCCTGTGTATGGAATCTCTAAAGGATTTTAGAGGTGTACTTCCCCTTACCAATAAATATCTCTCCATCTCCCTATCACATCTCCAAGCTAAGGAAGTAGTGCATCAAACCCATATCCTTCATCTTCAACTCTCACAAGGTCCTCCCTCCAAGACTGGATCAACCTCTCATCTCCTGTCAATATCAAATCATCTACATACAAGACTAAGATGAGTAGACAACCATCTACGATAATCTAGTATAGATTGGCATTCCCTTCACCCTTAGTGAAGCTCAATCCATTGGGATAAGAATCTATGTGAGTCTACCAATCACAAGGTGCCTACTTGAGACCATAAAGGGCTCTCCTGAGTCTACACATATGTCCTCATGTCAAATGTCTCAAACCCCTCAATTTGCGCAATGTAGATCTCTTCCTCAACCACTCCATTGTGGAAGGCAGTCTTGACATCCATTTGGTGGATCTTCCACTCCATCTATGCTATTAATGCAAGTATGGAGATGATAGATGAGTATCTTTCCACCGGGAAAAATGTCTCCCATAATCAATCCCTTCCACCTATGAGAAGCATTTAGCCACAATTATGACCTTGAACTTATCAACACTACCATTCGCTGCATGTTTCACCTTTTACACCCACCTGGAACCAATAAAAAATATGTCCTTGAATCTAGGCACAACCTCCCAAGAATTATTCTTCATGATGGAGTCATAGTCCTCCACCATGGCATCTACCCACACCTACTAGGAAATTTCCTCTTCAAAAGAAGATGGCTCAGAATCAATCAACTCTGACATGAGTCCCATATATCTGGTGTATATTTCTGGTGATCTCCTTTGCATGTGCAAGGAGATAGGATCTCCAACCTGCTCCTAAGCTTCGTGCACCAACCTATTAGCTTCCATGGTTCTCTTCCTCCCTTCTCTGGAAGGCTCTGTGTGATTGGGTGCCTCCACTCGACCTACTCTCTGCTCCTCCACATGTGGCTACTCCACAAAATCTTGTGGATCTAACTTAAGCTCCTCCTTTGGAGATAGAAGCTCCCCCTCTGGTGGTATGCTCATCTCTCGCTCTAGAGAACTCCTAACGGATTTATCCTTATCAAATCTCGCATGCCTCCTCATAACAATCATCCTGAGTGAGGGAATGTACACCTAGTAAATATGAGGTGTATTTGTTTATCCTACAATGATCCCCCTCTCTACAGATGGCTCCAACTTTTTCCTACTATCTTTGGAGACATGAAAATAGACCATGGATCCAAAAATCTGAAAGTGGGAGACATCTACCTTCCTCTCAGAGAAAGCCTCTCCAGGTGTGATCATTCCAATAATTTTGTGAGGGCTCTTGTTCTATAAATAAAAAATTGTATTGCATGCTTCTTCCCACAGGTATAGTGGCAACCCCTGGTCATGTAACATTACTCTAGAAACTCCTAAAATGCTTCTATTTTATCTCTTTGCAACCCCATTTTGTTGTGGGCTATGGGGTGCAATCAACTCCCTTCTAATACCCTCCTTGGAACTTAAGTCTTTGAAGGCATTAGACACATACTCTCCTCCATTATCACTTCTCAAGGATTTGATTTTCTTTCCAGTCTCATTTTCAACTAAGGCTTTAAATTCAACAAAATTTGAATAAAACTCGTACTTCTTCTTCATAAAATAGATCCATCATCTACGGGAAAAATCACCTATGAATATCACATGATGCATGTGCTTTGCAGCTGAGGTTGTAGAAAATATTCCACACACATCTGAGTGAACTCGCTGCATGATGACTTAAGCTCTGCTATCTCAACCCTGGAAGGAGAATTTAACATATTTTTCAAGAATTCATCCCTTGAAGACATCATGTTGATCAAGGGTGAATTTTGGATGTCCAGTGGTGATTTATTGTGTTATTTTCAAAGCTCCATGGTGTAGGTTTCCCATGTGCCTATGACAGATCTCTCCAACATCTCGACCCTAGACATGTTCTGCCTTTCTACTCAATGTAATGCATGCATCTACCTCTAGCTTGTAGATACTTTTAACCCAAAACACCAATTTGTTTTATTTTTCTAGTAGCAACATGCTTCAGATAAGCTTTCCCTTTATTGAACATCACGTCATATCCTTGATCTTCACGTACAACTATAGAAATCAATTTTTTCTCTAAGTTAGGCACATTCATTGCATTATATAGGTGAAGATGGGAGCTTGAATCCTTGTTCAAGGTGACAGTGTAAATCCCTTTGGTACTATACCTCCCATCATCTCTAAGCTCTATGTGAAATTGTAGGTCCTTCTCCTCTAATCTGTTGAAGAACTCCTCATTTCCTATCATATGAAATGAAGCACCAAAGTGTAAGTACCATAAAGTGCCTCGTATAGTACTTTCCATGCATGCAATGAGGGTGAAATCCAACTCGAATTTTGATGTGAGAGCATCTCCTCCTGCTACTCCTGCACACTTCTTACTAGATTTCTTGTGTGGACACTTGGTTGCATAGTGTCCATACTCATGGAAGTGAAAGCATTTAAATTTACTGGGGTATTTGTTCATTCCATTGTTCTGGTTAGATTCTGACTTGCCTTGGATCTTCTCCCCTTTTCTTTCTTTCCTTTTCCTGTTAAAGGAATTTTTTCTTCCTCATCAGTTCTAGATGTGACACCATCTCTAGTGTTTCTTCTGATCTCCTCTCGTATTAATTCAGAGCAAAGCCTCTCCCAATCTGGGAGTTTTTCTCTTCCATCAACTAAATCTTTATAGTTGTTCTATGACTTTGGCAAACCAAGGAGTGCTAAGCTCACAAGTTTAGTTGGTGGAACATTTTCTCAAACTCCTCCAAGTTCGTCTCTGACCTAAGTGAATCTGGATAGGTATTGAACAACAGTTTTATTTTTTTCGATTCGAATGTTACTGATCTCATCTCTCAATGCCAACTTCTTGGCATCACTAGTGCTTTGGAATATATTTGTGAGGGTTTTCCACATTGCAAATGGAGTCTCCTTTCCATCCAAATTCGAAACCACATGATCTCTTACTCCCTCCAAGATAATCCTCCTAGATTTTGTTGTGTCTTTGTTCCACTAAGCAAGTTGTTGTGCATCTGATGTTGTTGGTTTTTTAATATCCTTTTGTGTGTACTCCAATATGTCATTGTCATCCAGCAAAGCTTCCATCTTGTATTTCCAAGCACAGAAAATTGAAGTTCCCTCCAATGCACACTCAAGCCTAAATCCAGTGAAAGGCATTGTTCATGCATTGAACAAAATTGTACCACAAAACTGTGCTATTCGAATTTTCTTGAGAGATTGATTAGGAACCTAGTTTCTATGTATTTTTCAATAGTTATGTTAACATGTAGAAATAAATCAAAATTTGCAACTTCTAATGAATTCAAACTAAAAAAAACAAAACAAAAAAATTCTTCTACTCAATCTACGGAAGGGAAAACATACAATAGAAACACATGCAATCATTCAATCACAATGAACACAGTATTTTTACTGGGGAACCCAACTGGGAAAAACCCCTCCTCTGTTTTTATTATACCATATGAGACAATGACCAATTACAATGACAACTTCAATCCATGAAGTTCAACCTGCACTGCGATATTGATCTCTTGCTCTACCTTCTCTGACCAACACTTAGCCAAAACAGGCCTTCAACTTCTTACTATTTTCTTGTGCAATTCCTACTCCTAAAAATAGGAAGATCCTATTTCCTAGTGCAATTCGTGAGGAAATTAGCTCACTTGCATTACACAAACTTTGTACACTCACTAGTATACAATAATGATTATATTGATACCTTTTTCCTCCACTCAACTAGGCAATTTGAATTGCATGCATCACTAGGGCTCTTTTTAGTATATTGACTAGTTAATTGAGAGATCATTGAGTTGACAATAGTTACAACTACTAAAATGAACTCCTACTGACTCTATTCATGACTAGAGTTCAAACAATTAAGTTTCACTAACTATAACTCCACTATATTGTTATATCTTAGCAATCAACTCATGCACAACTCTACTTCTTGCCTACAAACTCGAATTGATTGACTTAACTAAGTGACTTGGCCAAGTCACTCTTGCTAACTGCAACTCAAGTCATCTTGCTAATGTGGAAATTTGAATTTCTCCATTTGACTAAGGCACATGTCAAATGAAGCCTTTTCTTGCTACTTCATGGTCCTTTTGGCTCCTAACAATCCTTTGATTCTTTGCCTCGTATATTTTAATCTCAGCCTTCCCTCACATCCTTGAGCTCAACCTCCAAATTCCTGAATGTCCTTTTATTTTGAAGGAATTTCCCTCTTTCTTGTTCTTGGTAGACTTGGTCCATATCCCACTGCACCATGGAACGATACATGCTTCTTTTTACTGCCATTGTTTCTTGCTATGTGTTGCCACACACAGTCTGTTAAGGAAATAATATAAATATGTATACTAGCTACCATTTTGTCATGCTAAACCTAACACAAACCCTGCAGCTGTTCACACATCTCCCAATTTCTCATTAGCCACATGTCTTAAGATCTAAAGCATGATTTGGAAACTTTAAAAAATCAGAACTCCACATGCTCACGGATATACCAGCTAAATTACAATCATGTTTTCCCTGATTTAAAAGATCATTCTTTTACCATACTCTTAGTATTAAGTCAAAATAAGCCTCTTGATCGAGACTATTATTATCAGTTTAAAAATCAACGTTTAAATTTTAAAATATTAGTCTTCTCACCAAGACCAGTAACAACATGTAAGTATAGCCTCTTCACCAAGGGAAATGATAAATAGTGTCTATAGTCTCAAAAGGTTAGTTAAAATCCTTTTAAAACATAATAATATGCCATTTTATAACATTTTTTTTTTGTTTATGAAATGTATCATGTATGTGCAGGCAATATCACAATCAATGTATACTCAATCACAATGCTACACCTAGTCCCTACTTACACAAGCAAGCAATCAACATAACATTAACACTCGTAGTACTAAAACCTGAACAAGCAAGTAGCCAACACATGATCCATGATTACATTGCTATAACCAACACCACAACAAGAATTTATTAAAACACCTAACTCTCTAATAAAGTCACAAACATTATGCCTCCAATTCATCGAGGCTCTTTATCATATAACATATTGACCATGGGATTCTCTCATCCCATCAATGTGTGTGTGTGTGTATACATACAAACAATTGGAACAACCATACTATGCAACACAAGTAAGATGAAAATTTCCCCTAACCCCTCATATCATATGAGTATTTTCATGTGCAACTATCCCAAGTGAAAAAGAATAAACTACTTAAATATTCATGCACGAAAACATGTAGGTAGTTCTAGAAAACTAAATAAATAACAAGCATCCATAATCGCATCAATAGAATGCTCGGACCTTTAGGATGCTTAATAGAAAACACTAGCCATACCATTGCATTTTTAAATAAATCAATCATACTGTAACATCTTTGCAACCATAATGCAAATCACAATCAAATATTATAAATAGCATGCAATCCTATCCACATCAGCTACAATACTCAAAACTAGAGCTCTACCCTAGCTTCACATATCCATGTTGTATGCACACACAAAATCAAACTCATCAAAAACATACATAAATTAGTATGCTTGATAACCATATTCTAGCACATGTTACAATGCTTCTATCCTCATCTAATCTACAAAAGTCGAGTTAGGTCCAATGCTTGGACTTACTGCTCCATTGATTCAGTAACAAGACACCAACTTATTCCAAAATTCTAGAGTTGAAAACTTCACTCTACACTCCCTCTGGGATAGAGCCCATCCAATCCAAGTGTTGAACCTAGAAGCTTTGATACCACTCTATAATGTACCCCCTACTAACCGTAGCCCTAGCTAAGGTTAGAAGGTGGAAGTTACTAAGATGACCCGATCTCCATGGTCTAGCTAAGGAAATGGGGTCCAAAACCTTTTCTTTCTTTCACTCTCGAGAAACTCACAACAAATGATGTCATCATGTTCGTCTCATTGAAATGATTCCAACAATATAAAGTTTTCTTTGATCTGGCTACTAGATCCAAAGATATGGCCATCCAAGGATTAGACATTTAATTATTACCACCTCACTAACCTACCATGTGGAACCCACATGGAAATACCATTCGGCCTCTCACTACCACATGATAGTGTTACTGGGGTTGTCGACTTATTCATCCTGGTCACATAATACCCCATTATATAACAAGTGCAACCAAATCCACACATATATGCACTATATGAAAGTATTATGGGTGTGGGTCCCTCGAAGGCCATGTCACCTCAGAACCACTCTCCTTGTAGGTAATTATTGCTTCCCCCCATTGTTCCTTCTAGGGATGATCATTCCAGGCATATGTGGATCCCTGCAAACCCCACCACCAACATGGCCCAATACCTATGTCCATGTTACGCTCTCAAGTCCACATCACCTTGGTCAAGTCACTCTTCGATGCTTGCCACACTGCAAGGATGGTCTAGCCTCCATTCAACCTATGGAGTGGTGTGGGAATATGACACGAAACCTTTCACTACTTTTTCGTGGCATAAACACTCACCCACTGTTTCATGTCCACCTGAATATAAAAATCTCATGACTTTGGTACCCAAGTCCATGGAATATTGTCAAGAAAATATTGTTGGGTTAATGTGTACTGCCCTAGGTCCCCACATAGACCTCTAAGTAACCACATCTCTATGTTATAAGATGCACCTCCTTGCAATGATGCACCAACACTTCATATTGGCCCCATTGTGCCAAGTCACCCCAGAACTTTGATCCAAACAACTTTATCATGCCCTTCATATGAATCTTCCAATGTCCAGGATGACATAATCCTTCGTCACTCTATCCACGTGGACAAGGTCCCATGTAGCCTTTGAACCCAAACCATTAATTACTTCCTCGTACTGTGTGATTTTGAGGGTTTTTCTACTTTATGTAGAGGGAAACAGGCCCCACTACAACATCATCTCGTGGATAATACCCCATCATTTTTTCCACCATGCTCCATTTGAAAAAACTTGGAAGGAAACTTTGGTGTCATCTAAAGGCCATAACACCTACCCATCAATGACTCGGATCTCTCCACCTTCATGCATGGAGATCAGGCTTGGCCATATGGCACTTACAATGGGTTCCTTTGTTGGGAAAAATACTTGGGGGGGTGAATCAGTATTTTAAAACTCACTTAAACTTTTACATTTCATATTCAAATTTCTGTACACTATTGTCATTAAGTAAACCAGTATTTTCACGTGACTATGATGAAGACAAACATCATATACCCAATTAACTAACTTTTCATTTATTTCATCATATGTTTCAGTGCATCATTACTTCATTACAAATTAATTAAACATTAACCATGAGCAGTGAGAGAATAATAAACGATCACATATAAGCAACACAAAAGCACATGAGGACATAAGGATTTTTGGTGGAAACCCAATGTGGGAGAAAACATTTTACAATGTTGTATTGTTGCAGACTCATACCATTATGCAGGCACCCACCTACAGAAGCCTACAACCTTCTTTTGTTGTCCAACACCCACTGGAGGGGAGCTCCAAACCACTGATCTCATTTACTGGCATGCATCAAAAGGGATTTCCACACCCCTGATAATATTTACAAGCTACTACTAGAAGGAAGCTTCGACTCCCTCACTAGAGGCTCCCACCCTCAGCACCTATGTGGACCATGTTTCATAATATTTCATAAGCGATCCACGTGACTCAACAACATCACACCTGTAGGCCACTTTTCATCATATTTTCATACTGGACCCACTTCCATCATTTAATCTCAATATCAAATAAAAATTTTGAAACCAATCACTGAATCAAATCACTCAATTGTTGAACCAACTTAAACATCAAATCAATCATTGAATCTTATTTAACCAACGCAACTAGATAAAACCAATTCATAACAGATCATACAACTACAAAACCACTCATAGATATACCACACCATATATTGTTCATCACATAAATCATATCATGTCACTACAAACCCTTATCGATCATATGTTAGAACGTATACATTAGTGTTCTGAATCAAACCCTTGTATGTACACACTTCCCTTGACGACTACCTATGTACAGATCTCAAACCAATGATAATTGAATCTGAATCATGGTACTAAATCAATCACTAAATTACCACTAAATCAATCACTAAATTACATACTAAAACCATCACAGATCACTGAAGCAAATAAATATTACAACATAGTAGGACCATTACTAGACAACATTCCATATTATAATCAGTTCAACCCAACCAGTACTATCAAACACAAATAATCATAAGAGATACTTCATCGACAAATAGTAGCAAACATAATAAAATTGATCAAACATCATCAACAATTCATACTGCAAAACCTGATATACGCGCCTCTTACAAAACACATTTGCCTATGTATGCGCTTCTCATGTTTGACAGATGTGTACAGATGTTGAACTTTCACAGAGTGTATACACGACTACCCAGAAGAGATCTTCGTGTGTACAAGACTTCTTAGTGGAAAACTAGCGTACAAATATGTAATCACTAAATCATACCTTCGCTACAACCACAACAAATACTTTGCAAACCTTACTGTCACATATTCATGTCAGAGTATCATCATCACCACAGATCTATCACTATTAGACATTATCAACATGCAAATCTTACAAGCACATATGAAGCCATACTTCAAATATTTCATATTTATGTCTTCTCCTTGCTCCTTGGTGCACACTTGTTCCAGATAGAATCATTCAGAAATAAATCATCACATGCACACTTTAACACTTGATATCCATCTCTTTATCTGGATTAGGCCTTAGCTAATGCCTTAGGCCAATCCCTTAGTAATGTTGAAGCTATTCTTTGATGGGATCAAATATTCATTATCGTGCTCAATATTACGGGCTAATACCATGGTAAATACCATTGGTATTCCAATTACCATGGTGTGGAATATGTATGTGACTTTGCTTCACTGTATCTATGAATGTATGCGACCTTTCTTCAAAGGACCCATGTATACTTTCCCAAACTTTATATTTACCATTCCTCTGTCTCTGAATTGATATTCCTTTATCCATCTCATCTGTAGCATCTGCATAACCATCATGTTGACATCTCTATCAAGTAGGTTTCCATCAAGGACATCACATTAGCCATAATGCCAACAATATCCCCCTTTGGATTTGATGGCAACCATTTCGGTGTTTGGTCACCACCACCTGTAAATACCTGCAAAGTCATTTGTAAGCACACCAAGATTCTCTCCAAGTAGTATTTTCCAAACACCAAGCTACTCTTCCCCTTTAACATCAAGGGAAAATGGTTGACCAATGCTAAATGAATACTTTTTTCTCCCTTTGTATAGATGAGCATTGTAGATCTAATCTGTTGAATATGAACATTGTATATAGACCATGCTCCCCCTGAGCACATGTTGAATCTTTTGGAATATATACAAAGAAGTACATAACTTTATGACTCAACCATATATGACCTTTACTATCACCAACAACCCATGCTTACATCAATCACCCAACATAGTGGGGTTACATATTTGACTCAAAATTACATCAAATGCCCACAAAAATGGGATTACATACATAATTGACTTGACCCCAATAGTCTAAACATGACTAAATATTACAATTATTACATCATGGGTCTTTACATGACCTTTACATCAAAATACGAATATGACATTTATAACCAAAACCAAAGACCTCAAGAGTGAGATAGTATGACCATGATAGTCATCATCAATCATTATACGCCATATAGGATCCTACAACATGAGCATCATCATCATGAAGTAAGATAGGACAAGGTAGCATAAATTCTTCATCAACATCAATTTTATGACCAAATATGTAATTCTTTCAAGCATCACCAAGCAGTTGTAGCAGTAGTATATTAATAACCATCCTCTTGTTTTCCTGTACCCTACCTTTTCCTCATTTATGAATATTAATAATACATAGGCAGCAATATCATTCTTTTTGACCATTATCTTCATGCAAGAAGAAATATCACACCATAAACAAATTCACCAATAGGCAACTCAAGTAATCATCCATCATTGAAAACATGTGACATAGACATAGTAGTGTGAACTCATCATCATCAACCAAGCATAAGATTGTGCAATCAAGCTTTGTTAGTAACCCATCTCCTTGATCTCATATCATCAAGATCAACATGCTCTACATAAACAACATATCATATGTAGAATAACATATGCATGCATCATCACCATGTAACATATGTGAGAACCAAGAACATCACTATAGGCATCATCCATAATTTCACCATAAGCAACTCAAGCATCATAGAAGGCAGAAATATAGCATAATCATCTTCACTAAGTGTGACTTAAGCAATATATAGTTATCATCCAAAACTTCAACAGCAAAGGTGTGTTCAACATCATCACCAATGATATATACTTTTCATGAACACCATTATGAAACAATGAATGCTCAGGAAAGTATAATGCCAACAATGCATTATTAGAAGCATAGAAAATGCTCCCCCTGAACTTGTGTGAACTATTCATTGTCAGGTCTAATCATACCCATCTACATCAATCAGTAAAGTCATCAAAATAACCAAAGCAAAAATTTCATCTTGCAACAACTCATAAATCAACATAAGCCAATACCATTGCTAAATATCATATGAGAAACAACAAACTGTAACCAATCACTATCCAAACAAGAAATCCAAATAATAATTGTCTGAAGCATATCAAAACCTCTGCCTAAGTCTATCCCACTATTTCTTCATCTCAAAGAAACATATGTGGTTGTCTAGATCAAAACTTGCATATGTACGCAACTATCCTTTATAAGATCTACATACATAAATTAAAATGCTAAATTTTCATAATCACAGCTCCCCCTGAGCCTATACTGTATGTTCTTGTTCACTGTTACTACATCATATGCACTATCAGTAATATAAGAAATGTGAATATCAAATCAACATGGGAATCATCATCAAGATATACATATGTATATCTCCCACTGAGATCATACACCAATGATTCTGAGGACCTGATAGCTATCATCACCTCTTCATGAGGTCATGTACTTCACATTACTTCTGCACTCACTGTGAGAAGTAAGATTTAAAAATAATGGAATGTAGTAGGGTCAATCTTCCCTAAATTTCTGACTGATGTTCCTTCTTCCTCCAGATATTCTTGCAGTTTCTAATTATGTGTTGGAACTTATCCCATCTCCCAGTTATGTTCTGTGTACTTGACCTACAATCATTGGACTTATGCCCAAATGAGTTACAAGAGAAAAAATATCCATAAAACCATCCTTTGTGCCTAGGGATTGATCTTGACCTTGATCTGGGATATTTTCTTTCAGATGTGTTGTTTGATTCAGTTTTCCATTGAACAAACTATACAGGTTTTTTTCATCACATTGTTTAGGTGAAGCCATGTGATTGTAGCCAAAGCTAGTCTTGATTAGATGAGAGCGTTGTTCATTGATAATATTCTTTAGAGACTTAGATGCCTTTTCCCATTTTTTTATCTTCTCATAATCTTCCTTTAGGGTCATGACTTCAGATTCTAATGTTTCACAATGCTTTTCCTTTTATTGATGGTGTTTTCTTAAGATTTTTTTATTCTATTGGTTGCTTCTAATTCCATATTTAACATATTTCTTTTCTCAATCATATTGTTTCCTTTTGTTTCCAATTATTTGTTAGCATTCCTAAGATTATCATTCTCTTTTAGTGCTTTCATTAAATCATCTACCTCACAACTATATAATTCATTAATTCACTGATCTTCAAGAGCCATAAGTTCTTGATAGTGATTGTTAGATTCTGAATTCTAATTGTCCTGGTCGTCAGATGTGCTATGAATATATTCATTAGAGTAGAATATTTTCTTGTTAGAGAACTTCTTTTTAGCAACAATCTTTCCATCCTCTTTATGATTTTCGCTATATGGAAATTTGGATGCATAATGGCCTACTCTTCCACAAGAAAAACATTTAAAGGGAAGCTTACCTCTGAATTTTCCATTTCCTACTTGCAATCTCACAAAGTTTGCTTCTTCCTTATCTGATATGTAGCTAATATCTTCGGGTGATTCCTACTATTTCCCTTTATGGGTGGCTTTGAAAGTTTCTTCTCTCATATTTGATGGAGCTCATTTTCTCATCTCAAAGGCTATTAGGATCCCATGGAGTTGTTCAACAATGAAACTTTTCAAATCCTGCATTTCTTCAATAGCAGAGAATTTGGAATCAAACTTCATAGTTAGTGGTCTCAAAATATTTTCAACAATAGTAGCATCCTTTATTTCATCACCAATATTTCTCATTGAGTTAACAATCTTGTCTACTCTAAGAAAACATTATCCAATGCTTTCATCATCATGCATTTTAAGTGTCTCATACTAAATTCTAAATGTTTGAAGTTTAGCACTTTTTACCTTGGTGTCACCTTCATAACTTTGGATAAGGTTATCCCACATTTCCTTGTAGTGTTCAGCTACATGACTTTCACAAATTCATACTCGACCAAACTTCCCAACATGGCATTTACAGCCTTTGCATTGGCTTCATATTATTTCTTCCCTATAGTATCTATGGGAATAGACATTGGGTATTGATATCCACCTTCAACAATTGCCCATACATTTGTTCCAAGTGCCTACAAATATTCCCTCATCCTAACTTTCCAAAAGACAAAGTTATTTCCATTAAATAAAGGTGGCCTGACAGAAAATATTCTTTCTTGACTGCTCATCTTGACGGATCTCCCTTAAGCGATCAAGCTTCTACTGAGGGACCTTCTCTGATACCAATTGTTGGGAAAAATAATGAGAGAGCAGGGGGGGATGGTGAATAAATGTTTTAAAAATCACTTAAACCTTTCAATTTCTTATTCATATTTTTGTATGCTACTATCATTAAGTAAACCAATGTATGTACGCGACTATGATGAAGACAAGTAGTGTATATCGATTTAACTAACTTTTCATTTATTTCATCATCTATTTCAGTGCATCATTACTTCATCAGACATTGATTAAACATTAATCATGATTAGTAAGAGTAGGATAAGCCATCACACAAGCAAAAAAACAACACATGAGGACACCAAGATTTTAGGTGGAAACCCAATGTGGGAGAAAACCATCACTATCGACGTCTCTCTCTTTTTCTTTTATTATAAAGTATAACATCTTAGAATCTTGTACTGGCGCAAACTCATGCTAGTACACAGGCACCCACCTATAGAAGGTTACAACCTTCTCTTATTCTCCAACAACCACTAGAAGGGAGATCCAAGCCCATGATCTCGTTTATTGGCACCCATTGGAAGGGAGCTTCAACCCCCTGATAAAATTTACCAGCTACTGCTAGAAGGAAGCTTCAACTCCCTCACTGAAGGCTCCAACCCTCAGCACCTTTGTAGACCACATTTCACAATATTTCATACTCGATCCACCTGACTCAACAACATCAAACATGTAGGCCACATTTCATCATATTTTCATACTAGAGCCACTTCCATCATTTAAGCCCAATATCAAATAACAATTCTAAAACCAACCACTGAATCAAACCACTCAATTATTGAACCAACTGAAACATCAAATCAATCACCGAATCTTATTCAACCAATGCAACTAGATCAAACCAATTCATAATAGATCATATCATTGCACAACCACTCACAAATATACCAAACCATATAATGTTCATCACATAAATCAGATCATGTCACTGCAAACCCTTATCAATCATATGGCATAATGTATACACTATTGTTCTGAATCCTACCCATGTATGTATGTCCTTCCCTTAAAGACTATATGTGTACATATCTCAAACCACTAATAAATGAATCTAAATTACTATACCACTAAAACAATCACTGAATTACATACTGAAACCATCACAAATCACTAAACCAAATACAAATCACCACACAGTAGCACCATCACTAGACAATATTCCATATTATAATCAGTTCAACCTAACCATTATTGTCAAACACAGATAATCATAAGAGGTACTTCATTGACGGACAACAACAAACATAACAGAACGGATTAAACATCATCAACAATTCATACTACAAAGTCCTAGCAGATATATGCTCCTTTTACAAAACACATCTTCATATGTATGTGCTTCTCATGTTTGACACCTGCTTACAGATTCTAAACTTTCACAGAATTTATACATGGCTACCTAGAAGTAGATCCATGTATGTACGCGATATATTAGTGCCAAACCAAGAACAAATTTGTAATCATTGAATCATACCTTCGCTACAACCACAACACATACTTCGCAAACCTTATCGTCACATATTCATGTCAGAGTATCATCATCACCACAGCTTTATCACTGCTATACATTATCAACATGCAAATCAAATAAGCACATATGACACCATACTTCAAATCTTTCAGACCTGTGCCTTATCCTTTCTCTTTGGTGCACACCTTTTCTAGATAAAATCATTCATAAAAAATTCATCACATGCACAATCTAACACTTGATCTCCATCTCCTTATATATATTATGCCTTAGCCAATATCTTAGGCCAATCCCTTAGTAATGTCGATGGTATTCTTTGACAGGATCAAAGATTCGTTGTCGTGCTCAATACTATGGGCCAATACCATGGTAAAGACCCATGGTATTCCAATTATCATGGTGTGGAATATGTACGTCACTTTTCTTCACCATATCTGTGTATGTACACGACCTTTCTTCACAGGACCCGTGTATACTTTCCCAAACTTTATCTTTACCATTCATCTATATTTGAATTGATATTCCTTTTGTTAAATTCGGCCTGGTCAATCCTCCGTCAGAGATCAAAACTCTTTATACATTTCATGTTTAGGTGTCCCGCTCCATTCACCCAACTACATTTCACTAGGGGCATGCCATAATCTGACGGAGAAGGTCATGCTAGTCATTCCCCCTCATGTCTGGCTCCTGCTGGCTCAGGTCTTTTGTCAATAGTCATCAAAGTCCATGATAGTCAAGGTTTGGTCCTTTAAAAGACAAAAGTCATTTTCGATGTTTAGGTCTAGGGATTCATCAATTTGGTCTTTGAACATGTCCAGTAAAGCCATGTAGGCCAGAGTGAGGCCCTTACACAGTTATGATTCAGAGAGCTTCATCGTCATGTGGATAGACTTTGACTCTTCTTCAAAACTCTGTTTTGAAGAAAAGTCAAGCAATGTCATTTATGACAAAATTTTCAAAAAATTCGTCAGTTGATTTCTTCAGATGCAGTCATGGTTTCCATGGTCAAATGTCATGTCGTGCAATCCCTGCAAAGAGTGCCGAAAATTTCATCATTTGAGCTAAAATTTCAAAGGGAAAGTGAAAATCATTGTGTTCTAAAGTCACTAAAAAAGGTGTCAAAACACAACATTAGAAAAATGGGTTTTCAAGGAGGCAAAAATTTAACCCATCACTTCCAAAGCTATATATGCAAGCTTTCATCAAAATCAAAGGCATTGTGCTAATCCAAACCTTGAAGAAACATTGCAAAGGGTGTGAGTGTGCATCGTGAGTGTTTAAGGGAGTTGGAGGCAGTTTCAAGGAGCACGGTGCATATACTCAAGGGCGCGGCGCACACAGAGCCTGCCCGCATTTCAAACTTTTCACAGGCGTAGCACATACCCAGGGCGCGACGCACTGGGTTTTGCGCGCGGCGCATAGGATTGGGAGCTCCAAATGAGAAATGGTTTGCATTATTGGATTCAGCATGCAAAATCACGACTACTAGCACTCGGGCAAGAAATTAGGGCATGATTTGAGTCTCCAGAAGGTCAAAAACACCCAAAAAATGGCCTCACTGCCGCTATTTTGACACACAAGAAACAGTCTTGGGAGAATGAAGATTTGGAGGGGAAAATGAGATCCAAATTCAAAAATGCCACTTGGGTTGGAAAGTAAACACGACAGGCTTTCCAACAAGCATACTTGGGCACATTTTGGACTCCTACAAGTACCTCAAAACTGGCCTCAAAGTGGCATCACGCATACAGAAAATGGCGCAGTGCATATAGGAAAAAAGGGCCAATTTGCCTCTATTTCGCGAAATTTCGATTCGTGACTTTTCATAAGTGGGCCCTCTCATCTACACTTCACTTTTTCATCACCAAAGGCGACATTTAAAGTACTTTCACTCCAGATTGGCATCTATCCAAGTGGCAAAGGAAGGCAAAGGGTCACCCAAGCCATTTGTCATGTTTGTGGTGTTGCACCTGTAGCTGATGTTTGGCTCTCCACCTTCATTTTGTAATGATTCGAGTAACTCCCCAACCCTTGGGCGTTCTATCTCTTCATCGCACATTCTATATATTTTATGCAAACTATTTGCAAAGGGTTGGTTGGCTTGTAACTTTCTGGGAGACTGTGGGAAAGAAACTTTGTTTCTTCAATGTATATTTTTTACAGAGGATTAATGAAAGGCAGCAACTCTATTTCATGAGATTCATGTGGTTGTGAGTGCAGCAAATATGTCTCTTATGTTTCATATGTATCTTGTTATGTTTCATAACTCATTTCATATTCATTTCCGGTGAAATGTTCTAAGTTAGATAAGGTAGAATTCAATTTTATTGCTCTGCCTGTGGGAAAATTTCATGTTCAGTGTTTTTCTTCTGTTGAAAAGGATTCATGTTGACCATGCCCTTTTCACCCTCCTAAGCAATCTCTCCATTCCGCGTTGTTTCAAACTAAATTGTTGGACTCTCTGCCTATCTTGCCTCACGAAGTAATCTGTGTCTTTATAATAATTCTCTGTTCATTGAGGTCCATTGGTCCCATACCATCCCAGAAACACAATCATTCATAAAAATCACTTCTTGTATCCATATTCACTTACTAGCCTAAGATAAATATTTCGTTGTAAGTCATCTCAGGTCATTTCGTTTATCTATTCACTGAGTGTGACTCGGAGAGAGCCCTCTCCTGTTCTGGTAGGGCTAGCTACCAGACTGAGCTTGGTTTGTGGTTACCCTGAATTTTGCCTTCCTTCAGCCTAAGGCGGATTTAGGTGCTAACACCTTTATCTATCTCACATGTAGCATCTGCATAACCATCATGTTGATGCCTCTATCAAGTAGGTTTCCATCAAGGACAACACATTAGCCATAATGGCAACAATCTCCCCCTTTGGACTTGATGGAAACCAAATTGGTGTTTGGTCACCACCACTTGTAGATACATGCAATGACATTTGTAAGCACGAAAAGCTTCTCTCCAAGAATTCTTCTCCAAACACCAAGCTACTCTCACCATATGAAAACAAGGGAAAAGGGATGACAAATGTTGAATGAAGACTTGATTCTCCCTTTGTAGAGATGAACATTGTAGACCTAATCTACTAAATATGAACACTATATACTGACCATGCTACCCCTGAGAATATGTTGAATCTTTTGGAAGATATACAAAGAATTACATGACTCTATGACTCAACCAAATATGACCTTTCCTATTACCAAGGACTCATGCTTACATTAATCACCCAACATAGTGGGGTTACATATTTGACTCAACATTAGATCAAATGCCCAAAATAATGGGATTACATACATAATTTACTTGACCCCAACAGTCCAAACATGACTAAATATTACAATTATTACATCATGGGTCTTTAAATGACCTTTACATCAAGAGACAAATATGACATTTATAACCAAAACTAAAGACCTCAATAGTGAGATAGCATGACCATGATAGTCATCGACAATCATCATACACCATATAGGATCCTGCAAAATGAACATCATCATCATGAAGTAAGATAGGACAATGTAGCATCAATTCTTCCTCAACATCAATATGTGACAAAATATGTAATGCTTTCAAGCATCACCAAGTAGTTGTAGCAGTAGTATATCAATAACCATCCTCTTATCTTCATGTACCCTTCCTTTCCCTCATATATGAAGATTAATAATACATAGGAAGCAATATCATTCTGTTGGACCATTATCTTCATGCAAGAAGAAATATCACACCATAAACAAATTCACCAATATGCAACTCAAGTAATCATCCATCATAATTGAAAACTTGTGATATAGACATAGTAATATGAACTCGCCATCATCAACCAAGCATAAGACTGTGCAATCAAGCTTTGTTAGTAACCCATCTCCTTGATCTCATATCATCAAGATCAACATGCTCTACATAAGAAACATATCATATGTAGCATAACATATGCATGCATCATCACCATGTAACATATGTGAGAACCAATAACAACACTATAGGCATTATCTATAACTACACCATAAGCAACTCAAGCATCATAGAAGATAGCAGCATAGCATAATCATCTTCAATAAGTTTGACTTAAGAAATATATAGTCATCATCCAAAACTTCAACAACAAAGGTGTCTTCAGCATCATCACCAATGATATATACTTTTCATCAACACCATGCAACAAGGAATGCTCAAAAAATCATAATTCCAGCAATGCACTATTAGAAGCATATCAAATTATCCCCCTGAACTTATGCAAACTATTCATTGTCAATTCTGATCATATCCATCTACATCAATCAGTAAATCCATCAAAATAACCAAATAAGCAATGTCATATTGCATCAACTCATAAACCATGATAAGACAATACCATTTCTAAGTAACATTTGAGCATCAACAGACTGTAACCAATCAATGTCAGAACAAGAAAGCCAAACAATAATGTTTTGAAGCATATCAGAACCTCTCCCTGAGTTTGTCCCATTGTTTCTTCATCTCAGAGAAACATACATGACTATCTAGATCAAAATTTGCATATATACGTGACTTTCCTTTATAATATCTGTGTATAGAAAGTAAAATACTGGATTTTCATAACCACAACTCCCCCTGAGCCTGTACTATATGTTTATGTTCATTGTTACTACATCAGATGCACTATTAGTAATATAAGCAACATGAATATCAAATCAACATGGGAATCATAATCAAGATATACATATGTATAGCTCCACCTAAGATCATACACCAATGATTCTGAGGACCCGATAGTCATCATCAGCTCTTTATGAGGTCATGCACCTCACATTACCTCTGTAGTCATTGTGAGAAATAAGATTTAAAAATAATAGCTTGTAGTAGGGATAATATTCCCTATGTTTCTGACTGATGTTCCTTCTTCCTCCAGATCTTCTTGTAGCTTCTAATTATGTCCTAGAACTTATCCTATCTCCTGGTTTTGTTTTTCATACTTGACCTGCAATTAGTGGCCTTTTGCCCAAATGAGTTACAAGAAAAAAAATATCCATAAAACCATCCTTTATGACTAGGGACTGATCTTGACCTTGATCTAAGAGATTTTATTTCAGATGTGTGGCTTGATTCAGTTTTCCTTTGAACAACACTATACTAGTTTTTGTCCTCACATTGTGTATGTGAAGCCATTTGATTGTACCCAATGCCAGTCTTGATTAGAGGAGCGCATTTCTCATTAATAATCTTCTCTAGAGACTCAGGTGCCTTTTCCCATTTGTTGATCTTCTCATAACCTTCCTTTAGGGTTATGACTTCAAATTCTAATGGTTCACAATGATTTTGTTTTTCTTGAAGTTTTTTTCTTATGCTTTCTATTCTTCTATTGGTTTCTTCTAATTCCATCTTTAGCATGCTTATTTCCTCAATCATATTATTTCTCTTTGTTTCCAATTCTTTGTTAGCATTCTTGAGCTTGTCATTCTATTTTAGTGCTTTCATTAAATCATCTACCTCATAACTATCTAATTCATTAATTGATTGATTTTCAAGAGCCATAAGTACTTAATAGTGAGTGTTAAAATCTGAATATGAATTTTCATGGTCATCAAATGTGTTGTGACTATCTTCATTAGAGTAGAAACTTTTCTTGTTAGAGAACTTTTTTTTAGCAACATTCTTTCCATTCTCTTCATAATTTTCTCTATATGAACATTTGGTTGCATAATCGCCTACTCTTCCACAAGAAAAACATTTAAAGAAAATCTTACCTATGAATTTTCCAGTTCCTACTTACAATTTCCTCACAAAGTTTGCTTCTTCCTTATCTGATATGTAGCTTATATCTTTGGGTTATTCCTTCTCTTTTGCTTTATGTGTGGCTTTTAAATTTGCTTCTCTCATATCTGATGGACCTCATTTTCTCATCTCAAAGGTTGTTAGGATCCCATGGATCTAGTCAATAGTGTGACTTTTCAAATCTTTCATTTCTTCAATAGCAAAGACTTTGGAATCGAACTTCGGAGTTAATGATATCAAAATATTTTCAACAATAGTAGCATCCTTTATTTCATCACCAAGATTTCTCATTGAGTTACCAATATCGTCTACTCTAAGACAAAATTTTGTATTGCTTTCATCATCATGCATTTAAGTGTCTCATACTGAATTATAAATGTTTGAAGTTAAGCACCTTTTACCTTGATATCACCTTCATAATTTTGGATAAGATTATCCCACATTTCCTTTGAGGTGTTCAACTGCATGAAATTCACAAATTCAGACTCGGCTAGACTTCCCAAGATGGAATTTATAACATATGCATTGGTTTCAATTGTTTCTTCCCTGCAATATATGTGGGAATAGAGGTTGGATATTGATATCCACCTTCAACAATTTCCCATGCATTTGTTCCAAGTGCCTGCAAATATGCCCTCATCCTGACTTTCCAAAAGACAAATTTAGTTCCATTAAATAAAGGTGACCTGATAGAAAATACTCCTTCTTGACTGCTCATCTTGACGAATCTCTCTTAAGTGATGAAGCTTCTACTGAGGGACCTGCTCTAATATTGATTGTTGGGAAAAATAATGACAGGGGGAGCTGAATTAGTATTTTAAAACTCAATTAAACCTTTCAATTTCTTATTCATATTTTGGCACGTTATTTTCATTAAGTAAATCAGTGTATGTATGCGACTACGTTGAAGACAAACAACATATACCCAGTTAACTAATTTTTCATCTATTTCATCATAGGTTTCAATGCATCATTACTTCATTAGACATTAATTAAACATTAACCATGAGAAGTAAGAGAAGAATAAACCATAACACATAAGCAATGAAAAAACACATGAGGACACCAGGATTTTAGGTGGAAACCCAATGTGGGAGAAAACAATTGTTGTCGTTGCCTTTGTCTTCTTTTTTTATTATAAAGGAAAATATCTTACAATCTTGTACTGGTGCAGATTCATACTAGTACGCAGGCACCCACCTGCAGAAGGCTACAACCTTCTCTTGTTCTCCAACACCCACTAGAAGGGAGCTCCAACCCTGTGATCTCGTTTATTGGCACCCATAGGAAGGGATCTCCAAACCCCTGATCAAATTTACCAGCTACTACTGGAAGGAAGCTTCAACTCCCACACTAAAGGCTCCAACCCTCAACACCTTTCTGACCATGTTTCATAATATTTCATACTAGATCCACTTGACTCAACAACATCAAACCTATAGGCTACTCTTCATCATATTTTCATAATGGATCCACTTCCATAATTTAAGCCCAATATCAAATAAAAATTTTGAAACCAATCACTGAATCAAATCACTCAATTATTGAACCAATTGAAACATCAAATCAATCACTAAATCTTATTCAGCCAATGCAATTAGATCAAGCCAATTCATAACAAATCATATCAATGCACAACCACTCACAGATATACTAGACCATATAATGTTCATCACATAAATCAGATCATGTCACTGCAAACCCTTATCAATCATATGTTATCATGTATACACTATTATTCTTAATCCTACCCACGTATGTACATCCTTCCCTTGAAGACTACCTGCATACAGATCTCAAACCACTAGTAACTGAATCTAAATCATTGTACCACTGAAACAACCACTGAATTACATACTGAAACCATCTCAAATCACTAAACCAAATACATATTACCACATAGTAGCACTATCACTAGACAATATTCCATACTATAATCAATTCAACCTAACTAGTACTATCAAACACAGATAATCATAAGAGAGACTTCATCGGCAGACAACAACAAATATAACAGAGTTGTTCAAACATCATCAATAGTTCACACTGCAAAATCCTTGCAAATATACACGCCTTTTACAAAACACATATGCATATGTATGCTCTTCTCATGCTTGACACCTGCGCACAGATTCTGAACTTTTGCAGAATGTATACGCAACTACGTTGAAGCAGATCCACATATGTATGTGACTTCTTAGTGGCAAACCAATGTACAAATCTGTAATCACTAAATCATACCTTCACTGCAACCACAACACATAATTCGTAAACCTTACCGTCACATATTCATGTCAACGTATCATCATCACCACAGATCTATCACTATTAGACATTATCAACATGCAAATCAAATAAGCACATATGACACTATGCTTCAGATCTTTCATATTTGTGTCTTCTCCTTGCTCCTTGGTGCACACTTGTTCTAGATAAAATCATTCATAAAGAAATCTTCACATGCACACTCTAACACTTGATCTCAATCTCCTTACCTAGCTTAGGCCTTAGCCAATGCCTTAGGCCAATTCCTTAGTAATTTCAATGGTATTCTTTGATGGGATCAAATATTCATTTTCGCGCTCAATACTCTGGGCCAATACCATGCTAAAGACCCATGTTATTCCAACTATCATGGTGCAGAATATGTACATGAATTTGCTTCACCATATCTGTGTATGTACGTGGCCTTTCTTCATCAGATCCATGTATACTTTTCCAAACTTTATCTTTACCATTCCTTTGTCTATGAACTAATATTTCTTTTTCCATGTCACATGTAGCATCTTCATAACCATCATGTTGACATATCTATCAAGTAGGTTGCCATCAAGGACAACACATTAGCCATAATGCCAACAACCTTCACACATCTCACAGCTCCAAATCCCAACCCTATGGTATTAAATCCTTTGTAAACAAAAAATGTATTGATGCTTAGCTGCTAATACATATATGAGGAGCCTTTTCCTAGGCCCATTAAACAAATTTCAAGTATTTAATAATCTAGAAAGCTACAGGCCTCTCAGAATAATGACAAAAACCAAGCCTATGGATACATGCAGGAATATCTTTCATTTGCTCAAGAAATATATAGGGAATTAATCTTCCTTAAGCAAACAGAAAACCACGCTTCATGACATATCACATGCATTTAACCAATACATTGAAACCATAACAATGCATGCCTTAAGCCAACACAAAGACTTAAACCATTCCTTATCCATGTCTTTGAAATGAAAATTTGCATTTATACATGAATCTCTCTTTCCTTAACATTGCAAGCTATAACAATCAGTACATTACATAAGCATAAGGCATTCAGAACATGTGAGTCATGGGTAGACACTTACCTTATTTAGATTGGTCCAGGAAACTGAGATTGGGACTTCAACTCTCCACCCAACCTTAGATGCACTGCAGCCAATAATTTCTTGTAGTATTCACCCCCAAGCCATATTCCAAATATTGAGAATGAGTCCTCAAGGGATTTAACCAAAATTGCCAGCTACAATAGGGACTCCAGAGACCACCCACCTCCACCCACCAGCTACTTCTTGCACTCAATGTCTAGAGGTCTACCACCTCCACCCTTCAAATAATTCAATACAAAAATGTGGCTCTGCCATCACAGGCCAAATCAAGGAATCCATAGGCTCATCTCCACCCAAAATCGAATGAGGGAATCCAAAGGTTTGTCATCTCCACCCTCAACAAATTCTTTCACATAGTGGTTTCCACCCAATCCTGGGAATCCAAAACCCACTGTATGAACCAGAAAATAAATAGAGGGGGGTTGAAGAACTCTCCTTATAAGGAATCCAAGGAATAGGTCTCCACCCAAGTTGTCAAGGGAATCCAAAGAAATCCATCTCCACCCTCTAGTCTTACAGGGAATCTAGAGATTGTTGTCTTCATCTAGAAGAGTTCTTTCACCTCACAATGCTCAACTGAATTTTTTCTCCGCTCCTCGCCTTCTGGTTGTGACACATAGCTATGCGATCTTTTCCTCCTATTCTAGGCTTTCTTTCCTCCTCTGTAGCATGGCTAATGATTATGTAAACCTCTCCCTAAGGCTTTTCCTTCCTTTGTCTTGTTTTCCATTTTATTCATTCTCTATTGTTTGGCATTCTCTCCATTTTTCTCCCTTCACTACCTACGAATGCCCTCTTCAGGAATGCCTCTCTTATTTTTAATGCATGGTGTGTCATACCCTAAGATAATACTTGTCTCCCCTTGCATGGAGTGCGAATTTCATCCCCATTATGTAGCTGCAACAATTTTTGGGTTGTGTGGGAAAATTTTCTATCACCCCTGACTTCCTTCTCAACCACGGTGGTTTTGTCTTTTCTATGTGGTGGTGGGGATGTTGTTGTGCCAACTCCCTGCCTTTCTCTCTTTTTGGTTGACTTCATTTGTCCCCTCTACAAATGAAATCCATCCTTCTTAAGTTTTGTCCTCTCTGCCTTAGGGAATTATCCAAGGAAAGCATGAAATTTGTTATCCTTCTTTCCTGCTTAATTAATTTATAACACTAGTCCATTTAAGGCACACCTGTCGGCCCTTCAATGGCTATCATGAAACCGATCAAGGCTCCTTCAAATCCCAAGCAATCTCCTTCCTCAAACTCTGGAATCCATGTCCCAATTCTTAGGCCTTTTAATTTATAATCAAAATACATGAAATATCTACAATTTTTTGTAAGAGGGGAATTTTCCCAAAGGGGCTATCACAACATCACCGAAGGATACTGTTTCCTAAAGTGAGAAAAAATAGTTATCATTGTTGAGGACTTAGAAGATGAAGAAGCAAAGAAACAACATAAGGAAGCAAAAAAAAATTAAAGAAAGAGAAATAACTACAAAAAGCAGAGTAAATAAGGAAGACGAAGAAATGAAAAAACACAAGACATGAAAATAATTAAAGAGTTAAAAATAAAACAAAAAAAATTAGTAAGTAAATAACAACTTTAAAAGGAGGAGCAGTTGATTAAATAAGAGACAAGTAAAACACGAAAAAAATTGAGCAACATAAACAAAAAGAAGCACAATAGAGGCAGAAAGAAGCAGAACAAATAAAAGTGAATAAAATTGGAGTTGAGAAGGATATTGATCCACATAGTCCTAAAACAACTATAAATTCAACTATTACTATTGATACTACATCCATCTGATCAAATTGTGGCATAAGTTTTCCAACATCTAAGGATTTGAATATATTGCCACATGTGGAAGAAACAATTATCCACTTAAGCACTTATGTCTTCCAAAATCAAAAGAAAATTATTGCCAAGGAAAAAGGGAATAAAATAAAAATGGAGTATTCTTAAAACGTACTATAAAACTAAACTTTGATATGCAATGCATCTCATCTAGATGACATTGAGTTTGCAAAAGAAACAACAACTTTTTTTGGAGCATTTGTTGATGTAAACAAATGTATAGTGTACAAGTTGAGTTCACAAATAAAAGAAGACAAAGAACGAATTATGTTGTTACAAGAGTAGATCAAGAATAAAAAAACTCAAGCGAAAAGAAAATTATAAACAAATTAATTAATTGATTGATAAATTCAATATTCCTTTCTATAATTAAGGAACCTTAAAGAAGTGCATACTTTAAAATAACAACACTCTTAATAGGTTATTGAATTGAAGTAGATACAAGATAGCCCAAGGTTATAAGCAACATATTTCAATTCTAGGAGCTCAACTTGAAGAATTGAAAAATAATAAGGGAAGTGTTGAATTTTTAAAGGCCGAAGCCTTATCCATCAATGACAAAAAAAATCAATTTTATAAAACATGGAATGGGATTGAGTCGTTGCATGATAAGATTACTCAATAGTCTAATATGGTTAAAGCTCAAAGTATTAAGCGAAAAGATGCACAGGTTGCTTTGGAAAATTTAAAATTGTGGCAAGAGAAATATATAGATACTCCTAAATAGCCTCCTAGATTGACATAAAAAGAGCATCTTTATTTTCATTTTTACGCAACAAAAATTATAATAGAAACTAACTAATGAGAAATGTGCAAAAATTTGGAATGGAGCACTAGAAATAATTGAAAACTTGAAATGCCAAACTTTAAGATTCCTTGGGGAATCAATTCCATCTATATATATTGTTTGAGTGATGTAGAAAAAATTAAAGCAAATTTAAGAAATCACTCATTGGAGCAGCATAGCAGTTTAGTTCGAAATCTAATTTATAAGCTACAAAAATGTTCAAATTCATTCTATCCTATAGCTAAAGTGAAGGAAAATCGTCTCAAGATTTCAACTCAATTCTACACTAGTGATGAGTACAGTGGTGAACTCATCATTAAAGCTCCATGGCCTACCCATATCACCCAGTTACTTGAAAATGTTGTTAGATGGCAATCTTGACTTGAACAACGAGAAAAAAAACACTAACAAAGGATCTCATGAATCCATGGAAGATGTTTCTCCTTAATATATTTGTATTTATTTTATTTAGTATTTTAGATATCAATTAGAAAGAAGTGGAAATTAGTCCTTCTTTCGATGAATTTTTCAATTTAATTTATGGTTTGGAAAATTTTGTATAAAGAACTAAATATTATTATTGTTCTAAACAAGGTAAACTATCACACATAAACTATAAACTCAAAACAAGAATTTTAAGTAAAAAAATCCAAAAAAAAAAGGTCTAAAAATGAAAAGAGTTGATGCTGGAATAATGTTATTGTTTTTGTTGTTTTTTTTCAACACTTTTTTAAAATGGTGGTAAAAGCCAAAAACAATTATGCAAAAAAACAACCTAAAAATGAAAAGTGTTTACATTAGAATAACGTCTTTTATTTTTGGATAAATTTCCAACATTTTTAGCAATGGCGTTAAGAATAAAATATCATAACTCGGAAAAACCTTAAAATTCCAATGTTTTTCAAGCGTTGCATAAAAGATAAAATGTCACGTCTCTGAAAAGCCTTAAAATTCCAATAGTTTTCAGTCATGGTGTTAAAGATAAAATATCATGACTCTGAAAACCCTTAAAAATTTTGACAATTTTTCAACCATGGAATTAAAACCGAAGATCATGACTATAGAAAACCTTAAGCTTTCAACATATTTCAACCATGGCATTATGGAAAAATTATATGACTAAAAAACTTTTAAAATGAACACATGAATGAAAAAGTCATTATACCAAGAGTAATTTGTGTTTTAAATGTTAAAGGTATAGCTATTTTAAAATCTTGGTCTAAGACAATTTGGCACATTGCAACAAAAATTTAAAAATAAACTATCAAATTGATGCGTTGTATAGGTGAACTCGACCCTTTACAATAAAAACTTAAAAATCAACTATAAAATTGATACATAATGGGATTCCATTGCTATTCAAAGATCGACATGGACATTGCAAGAAAAAATAAAATAAAACAAAATTATAT
>APFE030987967.1:36128-74480 GCA_000404065.3 Pinus taeda
AAAAACAAGAAGACGAATAAGACAATTTGAAAAATGGTTAAATAATCAACATTTAAAAAAAAAATCCATACTTAGGATATTAGTAAATTTGAAGTGTTAAAAATATGCCTTAAGAAAAACAAATCTTGATGTTTTTTAAAATCCACACGAAAATCACCAACATTTAAAAAAAATATATCCATACTTAATACATCAAAAAATTTAAAGTGTCAAAAATAATCCTTTTAGAAAAGGGGATGATGTTACATCAACATTTTTCAAAATCGGCATGAAAAACACTAACATTTAAAAAAATTATTCAAACTTGATACATAAAAAAATTTAGAGTGTCAAAAATATGCCTTAAAAAAATGTTGATGTTTTTCAAAATCCGCATGAACATCACTACCATTTAAAAAATATCCACACTTAATACATTAAAAAAATTAAAGTGTAAAAATAAACCCTCTTAAAAAAGGTTGATGTTGCATTACACTTTTCAAAATCAGCATGAAAATCACTAACATTTTTAAGAAAATGTTCATACTTGATACATAAGAAAAATTAAAGTGTCAAAAATATGCTAAAAAAGATGTATTCTGAATCAACGCTTTTCAAAATTGAATGATCTTTTGCTACCTCAAAAAAATGAGAACTCGATATAGTTCATGTTTGATAATTTACTTTATTTCTACAACACAATCTAATGAAAGCCAAATTTTGATGAATGAAAACTTGTGGAAGTGGATATTTACATGAGTTACATTAATGTAAGTTATATGAATTATTTGAGTGTCGCGGTTTAAAGAGAAATTTATTTCTATAATTTAGCTTCGATCTATTTAGGAATTTATCGATTAAAGATAAGGACAAGTCTTCTTTTTGAGTGATTCATCACTTGTAGTGGATATTGCTTTGTACCTAAAACATTATTGATGAAAAAATTGAATTTCTTTTGTTTTACTTTAGTGACAAATTTTCCTTCTTGTATTTGTTGCTTTATCAATTTAATTTATGCTCTTGGATAGGATAGATATATAATTAGATAGTTTATATTTTGATTTGTTTATCTAATTAAGTTTTAATAATTATCTAAATAATGAAATAGATTTAATTTGTTTCTCTTAGGACTTGGAGTTGATTGTCCGTTTCTTTTAAGTGGCAAACCGAGCACACATATTGGTTGGAAATTTTCATACCAAATAAGGGAAAGTCTAATTGGGATTTTGTTATGCATCTAGTTCACAAAATAGAAGAAAATATAGATCAACGGGGGCAACCTCCTTTACATTGCACAAATGAACAATTCTTGGATGATACAAATGACAAAACCTCCTTTCTATATAGAGGAGTCTAATGGGTCACAATATAATCAAGGTCGGCATAACAATAATAATATAAGGGCACAACAATAACAATAGTGGGCTTTTATGGGGCACAATAATAACAATATGGTGACAATAGGGGCACAACAACAACAATAAGGGCTACAATGACAATAGTAATAGGGGAATCACTAGTATTATAAGGACCTAACATGCCCCTCTCCCTCAAAAAAGTGATGTCCTTAACGCTTGAGTAGTTATGGATGTTTCCATATAAAATTCTCACCCGCCCATGTGGAATCTTCAGTGGGTAAGTTCTTCCACTTGATGAGATACTCTGAAATTGATTGATTTTGTAGCTGTCAAGTTCTTGTTTCTGTGACTGCTTCAGGTTCCAATATGATTTTTCCTTCTTCGTCAAGTTTTGGCAATATTGTTTGAAATGGGATTTTGTCACCTATAACCTTCTTTAAGCATGAAACACGGAAAAGTGGGTGCACTCAGGAAGCTGCAAGAAGCTCCAATTTGTATGCCACAGTATCAATCTTTTGCAACACCTTGTACGAACCATAATACTTTGGTGATAATTTATTATCTTTCTTAGCTTGCTTCAGGGACATTTGTTTATATGGTTGTAGCCGTAGGAATACCCAGTCACCTAATCAAAACTTCTTTCACTGTAGGAATACCTAGTCACCTACATCAAAACTTATTTCACTGCGATGTTGATCTGCCTATTGTTGCATTCTATTCTATGCCAAAGTGAGGTTATCCTTTAAGAGTTGGAGAACCTGTTGTTGATGCTCGATGTGATCTTCCATTGCTTGAACCTTAGAATTTTCTCTTAAATATGATGCGATGGAGGGTGGATGATATCCATGAAGTGCCATAAATGGGGTCATTTTTGCTGCAGTATGGAAGGAAGTGTTATACCACCATTCAACCAGACATAACCATTTGACCCATTGTGTATGTTTATTAGATACAAAGAAACGAAGATATCCTTCCAAACATTTGTTTACTATCTCAGTTTGCCCATCAGATTGAGGATGATAAGATGAGCTATGAGCTAACTGAGTACCAATAAAAGAAAATAATTTTGTCCAAAAATTTCTAGTGAAAATGGGATCTCTGTCACTTACAATAATCTTTGGGTTTCCATGTAGATTTTGAATTGCTTCCATAAATGCAGTAGAAATTGTACTTGCTTTAAATCGATGTGATAATGTACAAAAGTATGCATACTTATTAAGTATGTCAACTACCACCATGATGACACTCTTTCCTTCGGACTTGGGTAAACCTGTGATAAAATCCATTGAAACCTCCTCCCAACATTGGCTTGGAATGGATAAAGGTTGTAATAGACCTGGGGTTTCAATTATTTCAATTTTATTTTGTTGGCAAATCAAACATTCCACCACAAACTTTTGAATATCGGAATTAAGGCCATCCCAAAAAAAATCCTTCTTGTGGTAAGTTTTTAAAAATCCTAAGTTCCCTCCTAAGGGAGAGGTGTGCAATTCCATAAGAAAATTTTGTTTGAGTTGGGAATTCTTACATAGGTATAAGCAATCTTTGTACCATAATGAATCATTTTTCAGCTAAATGTATCAGATGTACTGGGATCTTGTTGTAACTTTTGAATAAGTGCCCACACTTCTTCGTCATTCTTCCATTCATTCCTCACTTCATTTATCTAATCTGGTTGGATAATAGAAATGGCGCAAAGCAATGCTTCCACATCCTCATTCTTTCTTGAGAGTGCATCTGCAACAACATTTTTCTTCCCTTTTTTGTAGATGATTTCAAATTTATAACCCAACATCTTTGTGACCCATTTTTGATGCTCTTCTGAAGATAATATTTGCTCTAAAAAGTATTTAAGACTGTCATGATCTGTTTTTACCTTAAAGTGTCTTCCCATTAGGTAGGGTCACCATTTATTAAGTGCATGTAGTATTGCCGACATTTCCTTCTCATAAATAGCTTTGTATAAATACTTTCCTTTGATTGGATGACTTTCGAAAGAAATGGGTCTTTCTTCTTGCATTAAAACAGCACCAATTCCATTTCACAAGGCATCAAATTCCACAATAAAGGTTTTTGTTAACTCCGGCATAGCTAAGACCGGTGCTTGGCACATTGCCTATTTAAGATGTTCAAAGGCTTTCGTTGCTTCTGGAGTCTATAAAAATGCATCCTTCTTCAATAATTATGTTATAGGTGTTGTTATTCTCCCATAATTCTTAACAAACTTGCGATAATACCATGTCAATCCAAGAAATCCCCGTAGATGCTTTATGGATGTGGGGATTTTCCATTCCTTAATGGCTTTAATTTTGCTAGGGTCTACCTTAACACCTTCATGAGATACAATATGAACCGGATATTCCACCTCTTGTACTCCAAAGAAACATTTGGAGATTTTTGCATATAATTGTTTCCCCTCCAATATTTTGATAACCCTGTCAACATGTTGAACATGATCCTTCCAAGACTTGTTGTAGATTAGTATATCATCAAAAAATACTAACACAAATTTTCTAAGGAAGGGTTTGAAAATGGAATTCATCAAACCTTGAAATGTAGAAGGTGCATTGGTAAGGCCAAAAGGCATGACCAAAAATTCATAATGACCCTCATGAGTTCTAAATGTTGTTTTCAGAATTTTTCAGTCTTCATTATAATTTGATGATATCCTGAACGAAGATCCAACTTGGTGAAGTAAATTGATCCATGCAATTCATCCAATAATTCATCAATGACCGGAATGGGAAATTTATCTTTAATAGTGATCTTGTTGAGCTCCCTATAATCTGAACACATGTGCCATGACCCATCCTTCTTGTGCACCAATACTACTGGAGCAAAGAAATAACTTTGACTAGGTTGAATTATACCAGCCTCTAGCATTTCTGCAACCATACATTCAATTTCACTCTTTTGGGCATAGGGATATCTGCAAGGCCTGATGTTTGGAGGAACACTTCTTGGAGTCAAATGAATAGCATGATCATGATCACGAATAGGTGGGAGGCCTTTTGGAGTCTCAAATACCTTAGAATGATTGTCCAAGACTTTTTGTAGATCTAGAGAAATAGATGATTTCGATGTGGGAACATCTAGTGAACATAATTGTGCAATTACGCCTTGTTTACCTTTCTTTAGAAGCTTCGTCATTCCGTTAGAGTTGATTATCTTTCCTGGTTTCCCTACGATACCCCTTACTTCAACTTCCTTTCCTTCCAAAGAAAATTTCATGAAAAGTTCTTGAAAATTAAAATCTATTCTACCCAAGGATTGTGGCCATTAGACTCCTAGTACAACATCACCACCACCCATTGGAATGGAAAGCATTGGGCTATTCAATACATATTCTCCCATGGATAGCTTGATCTTATGACACTTTCTAGAGCAATTTATGGTTCCTCCACTTGCAACCGTCACTTGACACTCTAGTGCTGGATATAGGAAGAAATTCAATTCCTTGACTATCTTACAATGAATAAAATTATGGGTACTACCCAAATCAATCAATGCTATTACCTTTTTCTTCTTGATATTTCCTTCTATCTTGATAGTTTGAGGAGTGATAATTCTGGCCAACGCATTACAAGATATGGCCAGATTCAATTATTCTTTCTCTAGGTTTTGTTCCTAGTGTATATCCTCTTCTTTTGACGTTTCCTGTTCTTTTTCTTCCTCCTCTTCACAATCTATGTAAAATAATTTCTTCTCAACACACTTATGACGTGTATTTGCTATCACAACTATAACAAATCCCTTTTGCTCTTTTTTCTTCCAATTGTTGTGGTGTCAACCTTATAGGTTGTGAGTGGTATGCTTCCTTGTTGCCATAATTTTGCTTTCCATTTTTATTGCCAACCTGAATGCCTTCTCCAATGAATCATGTTCCCAAAGGCAAACCTCATGTTGGATGTTATCCTTTAAAGTCCCTATGAACACATCAATCCTATGCTCCTCTAGAATATCTTTTACCCTTATATTCAATTTTTGGAAGTTCTGAATGTGCTCCATCATTGAACCCTTTAGTTTGATATTTATCAATTGGCTAAAAAAGGTGTTTATTTTTGTATGCTCATAATGTGCTATCATTTCTTCCGTAAAAATAGCCCAAGTGACAATTTGTTTACGAGAGAAAAGCAATCGATACCATAAAAACTAATTTGGTTCCAAATATAAAGTTGCAATGTGTACCTTTTGTGTGTTTTGCACATTATGGAGATCGAAATATTGTTCCATCTGTAGTATCCATTTTACGGAATCCTTTCCATCAAACTTCCTCATATCGATCTTTGGAACATGGTGAGTCTTTGTTCCAACATTAGAGTCTATGAAATCATGATTAACATTTCTTTTATTATCATCATGAGTTTCCTCTACTACCTTTTCGCCATTAAGAAGCCTTTATTGTAGCAACTTTGTCAAACCTTCATTCAAACCTTCCACGTCTTTATTCAAATCTTCTATGTTGTCATTCTTTGAATCATGATTAACATTTCTTTTGCTCTCATTATGAGTTTCCTCTACTACCTTTTCTCCATTAGGAAGCCTTTCTTGTAGAAACTTTGTCAAATTTCTTCCAATCTTCAATGTTGTCTTTCATACCATCTATCTTACCTTCCACACCTTTCTTTAAATCATAATCTTAGCTTATGTTAATTTTTGTGAGAGTGAAATTTGTTGTACTTGGTCTCGTAATTTAGATATATCATGTTGCATTTCTTCCTCTTCTACATTAGTCATGCTAGAGATTTCAGGTTGCTTACTAGGTGTTTCCATTTTATTTCTTCAGGGAATCAATTAATGATATTAATACTTCACTATGTCCTTTGAATTCCTTCAAACTAATTTCTTAAACCAAACTTATGCAAAATTAAACAAAAAAAAAACTACACACCTTTTTTCACTTTGTAGGAGCTTGATATTGAATCTAATGTATCTCTGTAATTTCTAATCTCCAAGATCTGAAATTATGTCTTGCGGTAACCCTCTGAGTCCTTTTTCTAACCCCACAAGTCTGATCAAAATTGGATTCTCCAAAAGAAAGTTATACCAAATCTCCCACAATGATCTGATTATAGACTGGTTCAATAGAGAGAACTTGTACGAAGTGCCACGTGTCATTGTTTCAACCTTAGGACCTGAAACCAATACACAGAAAACTAAAGACCATCCTTTTTCTGTAAAATTATTACGAAATTTCAATCTGATACTCAAAAAAAAAGTTATGACGATTTTCCCCAGGTCACATGTTTGAGATATAATTTGATCTCCTGCAAAACCTAACTTCCTTGGATCATATCTCCGAAAATATAGAGAGAAAAGATCTGAAATTAGGACCCAAGGTTTCGAGATATTTTGGCTCAAATGGGTTTTGTTTCTAGCTTTTGAAATGTCGCAAAAAAAAAAATAAATAAATAAAAAATAATATAATAATAATTGTAGCGAAAATTCCACGATGACTTGTTTGGAGCAGCGAAACCTAGAATCCAAAGCTCTAATACCAAATATTATGCAACGAGCTCATAAAATAGTAGAAAAGATAGATCAACGACTTCAAAATCAGCCTCTTCGAGGGGGAAACCTCCTTTACAATACACAAATGAACAATTCTTGTATGATACAGATGACAAAACCTCGTTTCTATATATAGGAGTCTAATGGGTCACAATATAATCAAGGCTGACATAACAATAATAATATAAGGGCACAACAATAACAATAGTGGGCTTCTATGGGGCACAATAATAACGATATGGGGACAATAGGGGCACAACAATAAAAATAAGGGCTACAATGACAATACTAATGGGGGAATCACTAGTATTATAGGAACCTAACAGACTTGCCATCAGGCAATTTCCCTTAGTTGATATAACATATCAATCCAATTATCAATAGAACAATAACATGCCAGTGAGCTAAGAAATTGATTTAATTGACCATATTTTTCCTCTAACTCTCCATGGTTGATTCTATAATTTGAAACTTGGCCAATTTCAAAATTTTACACACTTCATCCCAACAACAAACTTTGGGCATTTTTCACCCTTGAAGCTCAATGCTTATAATTTTGGATTTTTCCCCAATTTCACCTTTATGAATTTTAACAAACAATTTGCAGACATACTAACCATTCCACCTCTATGCTCTGCTTATAGCCCATGTAGTCTTAGCATTGAAATTGATTATATAATACCACTTTGTATTGTACCCATTACCCTCTTTCTGTCATCAAGAGTATAAAGTACATATAAAACATTATTTTCCCTCCTGTTTGCATTTAGATACCAAATTTTTCATCCTTGTACTTGATTATGACTACACATCTATCATGGAAGTCAATGTAACCCATTGGTTGGTGAATAAATCTACTTGCCAATTGTCTATCGTCCAAAGACTCAAATCTATTGTCTTTCAACTACTTATTGACCATAGATGCAGAACAATTGTCCATCAACTACCTATTGAATGTATAGATGATTTTATGGTCTATTGAATACCCATCAATTTCCTATCAATTGTGTACACAAACTTACCTTATGAGAAGTATTCCATCCATATGATGCAATATGCATGTCTAATAGCATGACATAGAATGCATAATAACTTAACCACATAGAATTTATGTGCAGCATGTTCATTATTATATCAACAATAATTATCACAAGTATTTATACCGAATAAACAACACATAAACATAATAACACTTATATTCTCTAATTGTTCATTAACTGGTCGCAAAACTCAAACACTCCACCCATCCAATACCTCACTACTTTGAACCTCTTAACAATGGGTCACCCCCAAGTTGATATTATCAATCCACCAAGGGAAAGGCTCACCTATAGCCAACTATGGTCATATGATTAGAACTAAATAAGTAATATATCTAAATACCAACTCCAACAACCTCCCTAACTAGAGTCTCCCTTAGCCTACACAACCCAAGGTAATGCACTCATTTTCCTCTGTAATCCTTCATGTTGTGCCACCAACCTTCCGGGGGTTCTAGCATAGGCCAACTAGGAAGTATCAAAGTACTATGGATCTAGTATTTCTAATCACCATAAAGATTCTTCCAAATACCCCTCATGCCTCACACTAGGCAATCCTACTCAACTAATTCTGCTTCTAGGGTCCATCATTACCCAAGCTAATCCAAGGAGAATTGGCAATAGAATACCACTTTGGAATTCACAATGATTTATCACATCATAGGGCTCAATGGTTGTCCATGATCACTTACTATGTAGTCTCTATGATGAACCAATAAGGAAACAAAGAGACTGATGGTTGAATCTATTGAGGGTGGAGTTTCTATGCTTTGCCAATAATGCCTTGAACCTCATAGGGCTAAGTGAGATAATGGGAACTAAGCCTAGTTTCTTAGAGCCCTTATCGAACTCCTACTAACATATATTTCAAATTTATGAATATTTACAAAAAAACAAATTAAATATAGTAATAAAAAAAACAAATCTTTACAAGTAGCGAAAATAAATAAAAACCATCACATGTATAGTAAAATAATGGAAAAATGTAGTCAGTTTCACAAATCTACACCAACGGCCTAAATTGATTGTGCATGTGTTTAGTATTATGACATATGACATCCAAAGAATAGGTAGCACATTCAATATTTAAAACAATATCCTTAAAAATCTAAAGAGATGTATGCAACATATAAAAGAGTCAAGAAACCAATTTATTGAATAAAAATGAGTGTACAACCAGTTTTCTTTCAATTTATTTTTAAAATTTGGACCATAAAATGACTTTAGAAGAAAAGGATATTAAATATCCATACAAAGGAAACCAAGTGCCATGAAAGAAGAAAAAATAATAAAATAGGTTTGCACCATTATGATAAGACCATCTTAGTGAGAACTTTGCAAAAGCACACTAATTAGAATTAAAAATAATTAAACCTTCTAAAATGGACAAAAATTCGTATCAATACTAAAGAAACCTTATAGGAACAAACAAAAAAATGATGCAATCACCCCTTCCTTTCATCTTCTCAATAAATTTATGTTGTTAACAAGACAATTAGGCTCAACACTTCGAAAAAATAATTGTATGACAAAAAAAATGACAACGTACACATATACTAGCATACCTCTCTCTACTTCTGGAAAAGGTTCTTTCCTCAATAGTCTCCTGTTCTTTTTTTAATCTTATTCAATTTGTTACAAGGTAACTTCCTCTAAATTCTATTAATTTATCTAATTAATCGTTTTCTTTTAACTTCAGGAGAAGAGGGTTATTTAAATGAAATTTTGTCTTTTTATTTATTCTTGAGTAAGTGCGGTCCCACTAGGATCATATCCATAACATATTATTAAATATTTTTCCCGAGGGAAAAAATTATAATTTTATTTAAGGAAATAAATAAAATTACATTTTTTAAATACACAAAAAAGTGTGCATTTGAACAAGAACTGCCCAGAACCAAATAGGTTATAAACAAGGCCAAGTCTCTTAGAAGAATACATACATCTTTACAACATAACCCCATAGGTGTCAAAAAAAAGGAGTTGAGATACATCTCAAATCCTTCTGATAAAAATTAGAAAATATTACAAAAATAAACTGGGACAAAACCCCATAAACAAACAACAAAATGTCCACAAAACTAGCCCAAAACTCACAAGAGAGTAGGAGCATTGGTTGGAAAATACAGTCGGGTGGCAGAAATATACCACATCCATTGAATCCCAAGTTATATCCACAACTAAATTGAAGCATACCCTGACCAGAGGATTGGTGGTGGCTACAATTGAAATCCACAAAGGACGGGAAGTGACAACAGAATACCCTGGCGAGCGAATAGTGACCACAATGAAAATACCAGCGCCCAAGAATGTGTCAAGACCTATGAGAGCACCAACAATGGAGATGGCGATGGAAGCACCATCAAATGGCATAGGAGAAAGCCTCAGCAACACGAATAGATGAGAGGAAAGTGCCAGCACAAACCATAAGGCATAGGAGAATACAGATCCCCAACCGTCGAACACTCCACTCCCTCAATGCCTTTCCATACTTCAATATCCCCTTATATCAATGCTAACATATCATTAAACATTACCTTGTGACTCCCTCAAATATGTAATATAAATGATAGCATGACATAAATCCAATATCACCAACCATAGTCACATATATCATCAAATACCCCACACATACACACATATATATCAAGAGTATAAAGCATAATAAAAACACATAAAAAATGGCATGCATGATATCATCCTTGTACCTCCCACGTGTTCTTAAAGCATAACCAAAAAATATTACTACTCAAATAATGTATGTCTATATCCATGTCTAAAAAGTAAGCAAATAAAGTCAAATCAAAATCCCAATCATGATAAATTTAGATCCCTAATTAAGGCAAAGAATTTTCCCTTCTCATCACTCGTGTGTCCTCCATCTACCTTAAGATGCAATTCTAGGAAGGAGAGTTCTCTTCTTCCTTAATCATTATTCTTGAGAGTGTTGGTGTGAGAATGGATTGAAGTGGCTTGAGTCAAAGAGAAATAGGTACAAGAATCATAGGTTTTTTTCCTTTATCTATTTGTGTAGGGGAAATTGAAGCTCTTGTATAGGTAAGTTCTCAACATGAGACACATCAGATGGAATATGATGGATAACAACATGTGGGGGAATATCATGTCAAGAACCATACAACCAATTGGAAATTCCAAAGGCTAGTATGGTGGGGTTGGTCTCTCACCCATCATGATATTGAGGTTGTTGTTATGGAGGAGGAATGTTGCTCAGAAATACCCATGATACTAGAATGTGGATGAGGAGAGTTGTGTGATACAAGAGGAGTACGAAAAGGTCCTCCTAAATATATGTGGCCAATTTGAGTCATCTAGTTGAACTAGTAAAAATTGACATCAAAGTGGATAGAAAATATTATTATTTTATTTATGTTTTCAAGTCATGTTACATTTTCTCTCCTACCTTGTCCCCTTTGGTTCCCTCGAGAACCCCTACTAAAGAAACTCGTATATGTAGAGATAAAAATATTTTTCATGAAATCATATATTTCAATCACATAATAACTAAACAAATTAAATAATCATCTTCATGGCTCTTTCCCAATATAATAGTTCATGTACTTGAAACATCATGTGGCTAATGAAGAGATAGAGAAGGAAAGTGAAAAAGTAACAGGGATATTTTATTCATGAATGTTTAGGGAATATATGTTTATCGGTTTCCACTCGCATGGAAATGCAGGATACAACTGTAGTATATATACTTTTATCAAAGGTAATGAAATGGGTGGAATGATGTGTGAACGATTGGAGAAGAATTTTGTAACATTCATGTCAATGTAATTTTGCATGTTGAAATTCAAACAACAAAGTAAGGGGTTGTAACAGGCTACAAGAGTGTTGTTGTTAGGCAGACTAATCCTTCTTGTAGAAAATATGGATCTCCCTAGATCTCAAACGAAATCTAGTGACAAACAAGAAAATAAGTACTACCTTTCCTTAGCTTATGATTCATTGAAACAAGTAATATGTGAGGAATCACTTCCCAATTTAACAAAGTTCATGTCAAAGTCCTTTCAGTGCCTTCCATAATTGGCTTCTCCTTGATGCTTTAGAGACTGTTCCAGCACTTTCCACAGCTTCTCCATGATGTTTCGAAGGAGATCTACATAGATAGAAACACACAAAGGATCAAAGCATATAGTATATAGAATCAAAGATAAATGAAATACTTAACTCAGCAAACATCATAAATTGAACCAATAACCAATCGTAACCTATGTGAGTGATCAAGGAATCTCACAAATGATATCAAAATTGAAATTATTAGAAAAGAACAGTTGATTTTTATTGAATAAAAAGGAGAACATACTTACAACCTCAGTGCCTTGATGTTATAAGCCTCTTCCCATAATCTCCAACCTTCTTCATGGCTGAAAAGCCTTCTAGCCCTAATTTTGTAGCATAAGCCTACCTTCAATGATCCCCCTTAATCCTCCAGCAGGTGTTTGATTTATAGGCCAAGAGGAGGAGGTTTGGGATACTATTCCTAAGGGATGAGATCCACAAATGGTGGGATAAGGGATCCTCAAAGAGAGGGAAGTAGCTCCATGATGGGAGGGATCAGGCTTGAGTAATCATCAATTCGAAGTTGTTAGCTGGGAAATATTCGACTAACAAAGCTTCTACGCTTTACTTTCTATTTTTTACTTGCGTTGAGTCATGTGCGCAGGACACAGTGTAAGACATAGCACACTTTTGTGTAGACTCTAATGGTCTTCTCTATGTATGCATAGAAACTAACTAGGGAACTGCACAGGAAGTCAAAAATAGGTTTTTGGGCCTTTAGATCCAAGAATTTTAGTATCTTTGTGATTGTTTAGATTCTAGCCTTGCAGGGGGATGCTTTGGAACACTTTGATGGATAGCGAAAGATCCAAATTGACGGTCATTTGCCTAATGGGACAAAATGACGTGTAACGGATTACCCCGTAAAGTGAAAAGTCAGAAGAGATGTTTGATGAATGAAGTGCTTTGTCATGCCAAGTTTCAAGCTAGAGACCATAGTTGGAGACTTGAAATAATCAAACAAATGTTAAAATTAAATATAAAATGATCGCTGAGGTAGGCATTCCCATACTCAGAGCATAAATGTCTTAGAGAAACAGTATGGAAATACACCTAAAGATCGATCTCAATAGAAGACACAGTATGGACGCAACCATCAATGGATCTATGTTTACAACCATGAATATTTAATAACTCCACACATGCTAGATTGATGAAACTAGATCCAAGGTATTGATCTCCATCTCTCGATCTGTAGTACGAATCTAACCATGTGAGTGAATATCTCGTAGTCGAACATGGTAGAAATCATTTGATTACCAGTCAATTATATGAACCGTTAACAAGCGTGAGAGAAACCACCAATAATGAAAATGGCTCTCAAGGTACTCCAATATAGTCTACGAAGTGTGATTAAATGTCTTGTTGTCGAACACTCATAGAATCATTCAATCGAAGTTCAATTATGAGAACCATTGTCGAAAGCAAGAAACCTGCCATTAAGGCATGCAAGCTCCAAGGTACTAAAGAAGGTTTCTAGATCAACTTCCTAGATAGTGAGTTAAAGTCGATAGGAAGTGACTCGTCGTAGGAGGGCCTACGACATGAAACTCATGTCAAGTTTTGAAGAAAAGCAGTTTGGAGTAATCCAGGACTGACTCAAGGATGGTCGACGCGATTGAAGGCTATGAATTGCAAGGTAATTTTGATTAAGGTTAGACTTATCTTGAACGTATCAGTGACACTCTAATAGCCCTGGTGAAAATTCCATGTAATAAAATTTAATAAAGGCAAAAATAATAACCATGATTGATGGGACACTTATTCCAAGTCGAATGTTGGGCAGGACATCCTAGGGGGTGTTCATTTGGTTGTTTATGGCTAAGGAAATTTGAAAAGGCAATGGATAAGGCTTTGGAAAGGAAAATTGGCATTTTTGGCACATCTAATTATGAAAATAATGGAAATTAGGAGAAAAGGAAGGTGAAAGGTAATAGGTTTCATGTGAGGAGGAAAATGAAGGAAAATATTGGAAAATGAAGAAAATAGAGGCCTCATTCATAAAAAGGCTTTTGAGGATCAGTTGGTAACCTTTTGCCAGTTTTGTTTTGGAGATCTCTCATTATTCTCTCTGTCTCTCTCTCATACTCTTGGACACTTAGAGTTTCTTGCAGAAATTTTAGCAATGGAGCAAGAAAGGCAAAGAAGGCAAGAGGAAACAAAGATCAAGCAGGGAAAGGCAGGATCAAGCAACTACAGCAGGCTTTATTGCAGGTATCAAATTGCATGTGCATTTTCCTTGCTATATTTTGCATGCATGTCATTTCATGTGGTTCTTTTATATAATGGTATGGGTTTTACCAGGTGGAATAGTGTTTTTAACCTAGGCTTGCCATTTCCAGATAGTCATGGTGTGATGGGGTTCTCATGTTTTGGCTCAACTCAATTTCCGGATCGATTCAAAGCTGAGTGGGGTGGATCTCTGAATGATATATCACATGGCCTAGTGGTCCCTGAACCAGACTTTGGATCACAATAAATCCACTGGCCTAGTGACCCCTAATCTAGACTGTGGGTTGTGGTAAAGCCATGATTTTTTGTTACCTCAGTGGGGTTAGGAATCCTTGCCGATGAATAGAAGGATATACGATAAATCTAAAAGGGGGTTTTCTCTTTGTTGGTCCTAGTAATCCCAGGTTTGGGATATACAGTAAATCCTGGAGAGTGAGTCTCGGTTTAGGGCCTAGTGATTTTAGTTTGGATTTTGGTAAAGCCTACGAAACTAGGAGACAAGAAAATTACTCACAGTGTAGGTGGAGAAATCTGGTGGCATCCATGCTTGTTTGGCATAGTGATCAGGTGGAGATCATGGCAAAGCCTGTTATGATGTGTTCATTGTGTTGGCCTCATGATCTAGGATGGATTACGGTAATCATGGTTTTTTTTATGATGGTGAGGTGGTTTAGCCTCGATATGCCCTGGTTGGTTATTTTGGTTTGAGTCCCACATTCATACTTGGAATATGGCACAGGGGTGATTGGCTGAAAAGAAACTTGGCTCAGCCAATCTATGGTCGGGTGGAACGTGGTAGTCCCGTATCCAGTTGGTTCATTACATTCATTAATGAGAAATTCATTCCCTTGATTTTCATGTGTAAATATATTGATGTATATGTGGATTTTGCTGGTTGATATGTTTATGGTAATTTTGTTCCTATATGTTGGTTATATGTAGATTTTATGGGAGCAGCTATTATGGTTTTCAGCATGTTTTTTATTGGAAATGAATGGATAGTGTACCTATGGCCTAATAGATTATAATGCAGCAAATGGCATGAGGGGACAATGATTCATAAAGATTCTCAAATAAGTATGAGATCCCTACACTTAATTCTATTGTTTACACATGTATGTTACATGTTGATGATATGTTTGACGAAATGCCTGGCATGTCTAGGAGGGGTCTCACAAAGGTATTGTTTGACTTATTGATTTTGCATCATTCTTTCCCTGTATTTTTAATGATTTCAATTTATCACTCCATTATGGGAAGTGGCTTGGGCTCTGGGCCTGAAAAAGTGGATTAAATCCCAAAATCACTGGCACAAAATTGGAAATTTTAGTCTCTGGTCGCTAGCAGGAAATCCTGTGAGAGTGACTTTAGGTTGTTGGTTGCTCCCTTACCCATAACATGAGAGTGACTATGGCCTAAGAGATCCATAATAGTAGTGGGACCCAGGGATAGGTTGTCTGAGTGGTTGAAATGTCTCCTGAGGGTTTTGTTGCTGATGTTGGATGACTATGTGTGATATTCCATCGATTCCACTTCCTTAAGGTCACATAGGCGGTCGAATATGATCATAATAGCCTCTCATCTCATGTTTAACCCAGATGGCATGGTTACTTGGGTATATGTGGGAGGAGGGTGTTACAAAGTGGTATCAGAGAATGGTTCAACTCTCAGACTAGATGGGCGGTATGTGTTGGTCATGCATGCATGTGAATTATATGTGTGTCTCCTACACTTTCATTTCATGTTCTTGTTGCTTTGGATTGATGACTGATGATGGTAGTAGTAAGGTTTCCATGTTGAATTTGATGTTGACTTTGTGGAATGAATTTTCCATGAGTATGTGACTGGTTAAATAAGGATTATATGTCGCTTACATGTTGATTTTGTGTTGCCTACTTACATCCTTGTATGTTAGGCTACATTCTTGTAGGTTTGAGTACATGTAACAGAGTTGTAGGTTGATTACAAAGATTGATCGCTTATGATCGACTATGTGCATTTATGTGTATGTGTAGTTTATTAGACATTTCTTATGGATGTTGATGATTGCATGTGGCAATGTGTACAATGGAGTAATGGTTGTTGTCATGCATGAGGTCATAGCATGCATTGTTGATATGGCCTTGCATTGATGACTGGACCCTAGCTAGAGTGATGTTTATATGTTGATACATTTATTTGCGAATGTATGTATGTTGTTATGTTTATGTTATACATGTATCACGTTGATTTGGTGATCTTGCATACAAGGTATACTCTCCTATCTATACTGAGGTACGTTGATTTATTGTGATTTGGTTTATCTGACATATTATGCATTGCAGGAAAAAGATCAAATGGCTAGCAAGATGGTTGACTACAAAGACTCTTCCTACGAATTCGAAGAGTAGTATGGTGTTGGGAACTCTTCTGATTTGGAATTTACATTGAGAAGTTTGAAGGAAAAGATATGGAGTTGTAAGGCAAATAATGACCAGATCATAGGCACAGGAGAAGTAAGCAGAGGTTAATGTTATATTTCTTCAGAGTTTTTCAGACTTGCAACAACAAGGGTCGCTTCATATTATCCATAGACATGGGGATGGAACTAATGGGGCGTATGGAAGCAAGTCTCCTAGTAGACACAGGTCAGATAGATTTGACACAGTGAGAGATGGCAGGTTGATGGATACTCCGGATAGGAGGGGCGATGAGTGCAAGTACTATTATAGTTCTGGTTTGGATAGACATCATGATCATCATCGCTATCATCCTTATATGGGATACTTGCTGGATGAATTCAATAAAGAAAAAACACCTACTTTTGATGGAGATGTGAAGGAGTCAGAAGATGCAGAAGCTTGGATACTTGGAATGAACAAATTCTTTGAGTTGCATGAGTACAAAGATAACATGAAGGAAAAAGTAGTTATCTTCAGCTTGAAAGGTAAAGCATACATTTGGTGGGAAGATGTGAAGTCGGTCAGAAACATCAGGACAAATGATTTTAGTTGGTGGGAGTTCAAAGGGATTTTCAGGAAGAAGTACTTATCAGAAAGGTACTACGATAGTAAGGCTAAAGAATTCTATGAGCTAAATATGGGATCAATGACAAATGAAGAGTACACAACCAAGTTTTTGGAGTTATTGAGGTATGTATCATATCTTACTAATGAGAAGTCTCAAGTTCAGAGGTTTGTCAGTGGTTTTCCATTAGCATCTAGAGACCAGATTGAGTATGATGAGCCTTGGTCACTTGAGAAAGTTATTGGGAAACTGAAGCATTTCTATGAACAATCAAAGCATAAGAATGAATCCCAACATGGATGGAAAGGAATGGAAAAAGGTAAAGGAAAATGGCATCCTAAGAGGACAAGGCCTTCACATGTATATGAGAAAGAGAATGTGGCACCACAAAATAGATTTAATGCATCTAGACAAGGACATGGGTTAGGCAGCAGCAGTAGCATAGAGGTGAGGGAACTGGTTGGTTTGAGTGTTGGACATGCGTTAAGGAGCACCTTAAGAGAGATTATCCATAGAATCAGGGCGGTAGGCCTCATATATGTAATGCATAGGAGGAGCATATTGTTGGGGGTGTTGGCCAGAGCATTCCATGTATCTATGCAACAATGGACAATAGGCAAGCAGAACACCAGGAATCTATCATTGAGATGGATAGTAAGATTTGTGATCAAGTTATTTCTATTTTTATTGACCTTGGATCTAATTATAGCTATGTTAGTCCTGACTTGGTGGATAAGTGTGGTTTGAGTAAGGAATTTCATGCAGAGTCTTGGTTAGTGTAGTTGGCTACAGATACAAAGAAGAGAGTTCATCATTGGGTAAGAGCTTGCACATTTGATTTGAATGGTATGCCTACTGAAACACATTTGAACGTACTATTATTGGGATCATACAGTATGTTGTTGGAAATGGATTGGTTGTATCTTCATAAAACCAAGGCAGATTTTTATGACAAAGCTATTGAATGTGTTGATGACAATGGAGAACCAAGAGTCTTGTAGGGTAAGAAGAAAGCCACATCAGTTATGATGGGGATAGTTATGCAAGAAAAGCGTAGATACAGGAAAGGGTGTATGTTATTTTCAATACACATTTCTAGTGATAAGGGTAAAGAAGTTGAGGATAGAGATGTGTTGAGCAGGTACCCAATTTTGCAGCAGTTTCATGATGTATTTCCTGAGGACATTAAAGAGTTTCCACCTCACAAGGAGGTGGAATTTTATATTTAGTTAGTGTCAATGGAAACTCCAACATCAAAAGCACCTTACAGGATGAGTACACCTGAGTTGGTTGAGTTAAATTTGCAGTTAAAGGAAATGTTGAATAAGGGATACATTAGCCAAGTGTATCACCTTGGGGTGCATCGGTATTGTTTATAAAGAAGAAAGATGGACACTCAGATTACGCATTGACTACAGGTAGTTGAACAAAGTGACAATCAAGAATAGGTACTCATTGTCAAGGATTAATGACTTGTTCAATCAGCTGAAGGGAGCAACAATGTTCTCCAAGACCAACTTGAGATCTGGATATCATCAGGTATGCATCAAAGAGGAAGACATTTACAAGACAGATTTTCAGACCAGGTACGAGCATTATGAGTTTATTGTTGTTCCATTCAGTTTAACTAATGCTCCAACTACATTTATGTGTTTAATGAATAGTGTGTTGCGTCCATATTTGGATAATTTTGTTATTGTGTTCATTGATGATATACAGGTATATTCTAAAAATGAGGAAGGGCATGCCGAACATTTAGTATTAGTGTTGAGTTTGTTGAGAGAGCATCAATTGTATGCTAAGCTCAATAAGTGTAGTTTCTTTCAGACTAAAGTACACTACTTGGGGCATGTGGTATCCAAGGAAGTCATTTTGGTAGATCCATAGAAGATAAAGGCCATGATGGAGTGGGTAGCTCCTAAGAATGTGGATGAGGTGAGATCTTTCATGGGTCTGGCAGGCTACTATAGGAGGTTCAACAAGAAATTCTCACAGATTGCTTATCCTATCACATCATTGCAAAGAAAGGGTAAGTTCAAATGGAAGGAGGAGTGTGAGGCTACCTTTGAGAAACTCAAGAAGTTGTTGACATATACACCAGTGCTATATATTGTAGATCCAGACAAAGAGTTTGTGGTATGCTAAGATGCTTACAAGAGAGGGCTTAGTGGAGTCCTTATGCAGGATGGACAAGTGGTATGATATGAGTCACGGAAACTAAATGAGCATGAGAAGAAATACCCGACACATGATTTGGAGTTAACAGTGATCATACATGCATTGAAGATGTGGGGAAACTATATTATTGGAATAATACTTGTACTTATGAGTGATCACATTAGGTTAAGATATTTGTTTGCCCACCCGAATCTAAATGCCAGGAAGGCTAGATGGTTGGCCATAATTAGCGAGTTTGATTTTGAGATTAGGCACATCAAAGGTAAAGAGAATAGGGTGGCAGATTCTCTCAGTAAACGGGTATAGGTAGATCACTTGGCAGCTATAAGCTCCTATGGGACAGACTTATAGGATAGGATCTTGTAGGAAGGTCAGTAGGATGTTAGGTATATGGAGATTGTGCACAAGTTTCAACATGGTGGGTACAGGTGTAGGTATAGGGACAGGTGCATATGCAAATACAAGTACAGGTGCAACTGCAGGTGCATAGGGTATGGAATATTGTCTTATAGTGGATGGATTAGTTGGGTTCTGAGACAAGATATATGCATTGAATAGCAGTGACCTCAAGAAGGTGATCTTGAGGTAGTTTCATGCGAAATCATATTCAGGTCACCCAGGGTATCAAAAGACACTGACAGCAGTGAAGAAATAAAATATTTGTCGAATTTGAAGAGGGATGTAGTAGATTTTTTGGCTAGATTTTTTGACTATCAGCGAGTGAAAGTAGAGTGTAAACATCCAGGTGGATGGCTACAGCCGATTGTGATTCCATAATGGAAATGGGAGATTACTTCCATGGATTTCATCTCAAGGTTGCCTAGATAGTGAAGCAGCGTGATTCCATCATGGTCATTGTGGACATATTAACAAAGGTTGCACACTACATTCCAGTGAAGTCTACATTCTCAGCTAGCGATGTGGCACAAGTATTCATCATAGATGTAGTTAATATGCACAGTGTTCCAAAGAATATTGTTTAAGACAGAGATGCGAAGTTCACTTCCAAGTTCTGGAAGGAGTTATTTGCAGGTTTGGGCATAGAGTTGGCATTCAATACATCTTATCATCCATAGATAGATTGACAGATAGAGAGGCTCAACATGATATTGGAGGACATGTTTATGCATCAGCAACAGAAGTGGGAAGAGTATCTTCCTTTGGTAGAGTTCGCATACAAGAACGATTATCAGGATTCATTGAAGATGAGCCATTTTGAGGCATTGTATGGGTGGATTTGTAACTCTTCCATTAGTTGGAGTGATCCAGTTAGTACGGTATTGATTGGACTAGAGATGTTGGTAGACATGGAACAAGAAATGTAGGTGACCAAGAAGAATCTAAAGGCAGCATAGGGTGGGCAGAAAATCTATGTAGATCGGAACTAGTTGTTCAGAGAGTTCAAGGTTGGGGAATAGGTGTACTTTTGCATCAAACTAAAGAAGAGATCCTTGTGGATTGGGTCATGTGCTAAGCTGGCACCATGGTTTTGTGGACCCTTCAGTATCATTGAGAGGATAGGGCCAGTAACTTATCGACTTGCATTGCCTCCAACTGTGAAAGTCCATGATGTTTTCCATGTATCTTTTCTTAAGAAGTATCTTAAGGATGTTGATCATGTGATTGATTGGTCTATATTGTAGGTGGAACCAGATAGAGAATTATAGTCAGAGCCTCAGTGTATATTGCATAAAAAGGTGATCATGCTCTGGAACCGAGCAATTGAGAAAGTTAAGGTGCAATGGAAGCACTTTGAGCCCGATAAAGCTACATGGGAGATGGAAGATCAGATGAGGGCTATGTATCCTTCCTTGTTTTCTAGTTGAGGCAAAGCAGTTTCGATATGGTGGGTTGGTATACGCTTTACGGTGGTCGGTATATGATTTATGGTGGTTTGGTATATGCTTTATGGTGGTTTTGTATATGCTTTATGGTGCTTGCTATATGATTTATGATGGTTTTGTATATGCTATATGATGTTTTGATATATGCTTAGATATGGTGTTCAATATATGTTTTGATATATGCTTTGTATATGCTTTCGTATATGTTTTGTTATATATTTTGGTAATGCTACTATATGTACATGTGTATGAATGTAAATACTGCCATGAGCTATGTTATAAAGCTCCACTATGCGATATGGGTGTTATGTCATTATGATTATGTTTTCATGTTACTATGCTATCATGTGGTTATATTATCATGATGTTATGATGTCATGTGGGTTGGTACTCAGCAAGATGATCATTGTAAAAATTGTAATGAGTTGCATTATAAAGCTCCACTATGCGGTATGTTATCATGTTGTCATGATGTTTTTATTTGAGTGGGTCTTTCATTGTAAACACGACAATGAGCTGTGTTATAAATCTCCATGAGTAGTATGCTTTATTTTGGCATGTCGTTGAGGTATATGTGTGATTGAACACCAAGGAAGGTGTCCCCCAAGGGGGAGGGTTTTGTAATATCCTTGGTGAAAATTCCATGTAAAGGAAAAAATAATAACCACATTTGATGGGACACTTAATTCAAGTTGAATGTTGGGTAAGACATCACCCCGTTCATTTGGTTGTTTATGGCTAAGGAAATTGGAAAAGGAAATGGCTAAGGCTTTGGAAAGGAAAAATGGCAGTTTTGGCACATTTAATTATGAAAATAATGGAAATTAGGAGAAAAATAAGGTGAAAGGTATCATGTTTCATGTGAGGAGAAAAATGAAGGAAAATAATGGAAAATGAAGAAAATAGAGGCCTCATTCATAAAAAGGCTTCTGAGGATCAGTTGGTAACCTTTTGTCACTTGAGTTTTGGATCTCTCTCATTGTTCTCTCTCTCTCTCATACCCTTGGACACTTAGAGTCTCTTGGATCAATTTTGGCATTGGAGCAAGAAAGGCAAAGAAGGCAAGAGGAAGCAAAGATCAAGTAGGGAAAGGCCGGATCAAGCTACTATAGAAAGCTTCATTGTAGGTATCAACTTGCATGTGTATTTTCCTTGCTATATTTGGCATGCATGGCATTGCATGTGGTTATTTTCTATCATGGCATGAGTTTTTCCAAGTGTAACAATGTTTTTAGCATAGCCTTGTCATTTCTGGATAGCCATGGTGTGATGGGGTTCTCATGTTTTGGTTGAGTTGGATTGTCAAATGGATTTGAAGCTGAGTGGGATGGATCTCCGAATGATAGAGCACATGGCCTAGTGGTCCCTGAACCAAACTCTGGATCATAGTAAAACCACTGTCTTAATCACCCCTGAGCCAAACTATGGGTTAAGGTAAAGCTAGGATTGTGTTGCCTCGGTGGGCCTAGGAATCCTTGCCAGTGAATAGTAGGATATACAGTAAATCCCAGCAGTGGTTCTCTCTCCATTGGGCCTAGAATCCTGGGTTTGGGATATGCGGTAAAGCCTAGAGAGTGGGTCTCGGTTTAGGGCCTAGTGGTCCAAGTTTATATTGTCTTAAATCATAAGAGACTAGGAGACATGAAAATTCCTCACAGTGTAGGTGGAGAAATTTGATTGCTTCCATGTTTTTTTGGCCTAGTGATCTGGTGGAGATCACGGTAAAGCTTGTTATGATGTGTTCATTGTGTTGGCCTAGTGATATAGGATGGATTACGGTAAAGCCTGGTTTTTTTTATGAGGATGAGGTGGTTTAGCCTCGATATGCCCTAGTTGGTTCTTTTGGTTTGATTCACACATTCATGATTGGAATATGGCACGGAGGTGATTGGCTAAAGAGAGACTTGGCTCATTCAATCTATGGTCGCGTGGAACATGGTAGTCCCATCTCCGGGTTGGTTCGTTGCATTCATTAATGAGAAATTCATTCCTTTCATTTTCATGTGTAAATGTATTGATGTATATGTGGATTTTTATGGATGAGATGTTTATGGTAATTTTGTTCCTATTATGTTGGTTATATGTATAGTTTATGACAATAGCTATGTATGGCTCTCAGCATGTTTTTACTTGTAAATGAATGGATAGTGTATCTATGGCCCAATAGATGAAAATGCAGCAAATGACATGAGGGAACAATGGTTCATAGTGACTCTCAAATAAATATGAGATCCCTACACTTAATTCTTTTGTTTACACCTGTAGGTTACATGTTGATGATATGTTTGACGAAATGTCTAACATGGCTAATAGGGATCTTATACAGGTCTTATTTGACTTATTTCATTTGCATAATTGTTTCCCTATATTTTTATTGATTTCAAGCTATCACTCCATTTTGGGCAGTGGCCTGGGCTCTAGGCCTAAAATAGTGGCTTAAATCCAGAGGTCGTTGGCATAAAACTAGAAATTTTAGTCTCCGGTTGCTAGCAGGCAAGCATGTGAGAGCAATTTTTAGGTTTCTACTTGCTCCAGTTCCCATAGCATGAGAGCAACTATGGCCTAAGAGATCCAAAATAGTAGTGGGACCCAAGGGACAGGTTGTCTGAGTGGCTGACATGTCTCCTGAGGGTTATGTTGCTCATGTTAGATGACTGTGTGTGATGTTTCATTGATTCCACTTCCTTAAGGTCACATGGTAGGTTGAATATGATCATAGTATCTTCTCGTCTCATGTTTACCCTGGTTGGCATGGTTACTTGGGTATATGAAGGGAGGAGTGTGTTACAGACACGACATTCTTAATTGGCAGCATTTTACTCAAAAATAATAACCAAAACCAACTAAATACTTTCAATGAGGTATGGTAAATTGACAGACAAATGGATTTCCCAACTCGTATATAAAGGTCATAGAGTGTCATGTTCAAGAGCGACATATTGCCTTTCACAATGTAAACAAACATTCTTTCCCAATTTCCCACCACCATTTCTGGAAAGTACCTCTCTTTTTTGCCTAACTTGAGGACGATAACATATGCTTTTCCTTTAATCTCATCAGTCGAATGAGTCCTTTGGATTATTTTTCATGAACCCCAGGAAGGAGTGGTTCAGTCTCATTATACTTAATGAGTCCGTTGACGGTGTTGGACCCGCCAACATCAAGGGATCTCCCTGATATGAAGTCCCAACTAGACCTCACACCGTTTGGTGTAGGAGTCCCATCTAGTACAATGGCCTGACTTCCATTATCTTAAATGTTTTCCTCATCTCTTGCTTGTCATCCCAGGAGAATGGTCTTCTTTGTCTTCAAGTAGCGAGGTTTGTGTGCCTGGTGATTGCTAATGCTACTTGTGTTAATGGTTCTTTCACCACAGAGGGAGAGGGTGAGAGAGAGTCCCAAGTCGGATGGGAGGAAGTCCTAACTCCGTTAGGAACACACAACACAATAGGATGTGCACAGCTTCCGAAGGATCAGTCCACACAGATGCGGCAGTCACAACACACAAGGAAGATAACATGTACAACACACAGTGGATGAGTCTGCGCAAATGGGGCAGTCATTATAGCAAGTTTATGTGAAAGGTTTGTTTGATGTTCGGAATCATAGCCAAAATAGGCGAGACAGCGTTAACAGCATATACAACACATTTTCATTAACAAATATGTATTACAACAAGTGAATGAATTCAAGTGTTAAACACAGGTTAAAGAAACATGCATTACAAGTGTTCACGATTAGTCTTACAATAGTTGCAATACATGTGTGAAAACGTGTTGGCCTGTTAGCAAGCATCTGTATTAAGTGAAAGTTCCAAGACACATTGTTACACCATACATCACTAGCCCCTTGCCCGTGGTGTTGGAGCCACTACTTACTCCTCAAAGAAACTATTACAGACTCTCAAGGCTATGTGGGAGGAACTGAGATGAAAATTCCTTTGCATGTACAAATGAGGGGGTATCTGTTAGCAAGTGTATGTATTAAGTGAAAGTTCCAAGATACATCATTACACCATACATCACTAACCTCGTTCTCGTGGTGTTGGAGCCACTACTTACTCCCCAAGAAAACTATTACAAACTCTCAAGGCTATGTGGGAGGAGCTGAGGTGAAAATTCCTTTGCATGTACAAATGAGGGGGTATTTATAGCCAAGGGTGAAACTGACCCTTGTGGTTGTTCAATTACCCTCATGGTTGTTTAACTTCCATGAATTTTTTACTTTACGTGACTCTTCATACAACAAGCGAGTCTCTTGGACTTCCACGTTACATTACATTGATTGACATTATGGCCCACAGTAGAGATGTGGACAACATGACTCGACATGACCATGCTCGTACATTTGTGTTGTTGTTTGTGTGCATGTTGAGTTGTAGTGCTGCTACATGATGGATGTCCTCAAGGTGTGTCTCAGCTTCACCTCTGCATGGCAAAGTGTGTGGAGTCTTCGATGGTCGTTGGTTCACTTGATGTTGCATTCACACATTTCTCCTTTTTTGTATCTTAGCAATCTTGACAGGTTCGTTCGTTCACGAAAAGTGCATGTTCATCCGTCTATCCATCCGTTCATGAACACATCTTGCATGTTTTCTCATCCATCCATCCACAAATATATCTTTTCATGATCATCCATTTTGGTGAGCCTGTCCTTCTGCATGTGCTCCCTTTGTTCATCCCATCAGTTGTAGCGCCATGTTTGTTTGTGTACCTATTTCTACAAACACTCATGATGAGATGACATCAAATCCATAAACCTCCTAGTCTACCATGATGCGTGATCATTTCGGATGTAGGTGATCAGGAGAGGTGACAAGGTTGTGAGGCAGGATGGAGGCTCCGGGCACTACTGATGAAAACTGCGCAGGAGTCACTGGGTGATGAAGATGGGTGATTTGGATCAACAATGACTATTCACAGTGTCTAGCTCAATTGGAGGACAAAATTTCACATTTTTTGGGAGGAACAGTCTTGGTTGCGCGAAGGCTAGGAAGGAAAAAGTTGCACAAAATCCAGAATGAGCGGGTAGTAGGAGCTTGGCAACAAAAACTGTGGAATTCGTGAGGAGAACTAACAGTCAGTTGTTGGATCAGTGGCAGCAAAAACTGAGCAATTCCTAAGGGGAACTGGAAGTCAGCTGCTTAGAGCTTGGCAGCAAAAACTGTGCAATTCTTGGAGGGAACTGGCAATCAGCTGTTGGAGCTTGGTAGCAAAAACTGCACAATTTTTGAGGGGAACTCTCAGTCGACTCTCGGGAGCTACTAGCGGGAAAAAATGCGGTGAATATGGGATGTTGGACTGTTGGTCACCTCTGCGTAGTTTCTAAGCTTAGAGGACTATTGGGTAGTAGAGGACTTTCTCATGAAAACTGCGCAATTTTCTTGGTGAGCAACCACTCGACTGTTGAGAGGGTTGGCTGAAAAATCTGCGCAATTTTCTGAGGGAGACAGGGACAGGAACTTGCTGTCTATCTGGCCTATCTGTGCAACTTTCTTAGTTGATGGAGCAGGAAATATCTGCAAACTCTACGCAATTTTTGAAGGGATCAATTAGTCCCGGGGTGGCTACCGGGTTGAACTCTCTGGTTGACCAGCATGAAGGTTGATCGATTTTCTTACAGGAACTATAGCTTGAAATGGCATTATTGGTGCTTCTGTACTATTCTGGGTGACATTCCATCGAGTTGATGGCAGGGTGATGGTTCGGCTGTCAGAGGGGAATCCGGTCGTCAGAACTTCAACAAATAGACTAAGTGTGTGAACAAGTGAAAGATGCATACGTGATCTTGCAAACACACACTTACATGACTTGACTACGAGACAAGTCAAACCATCCAGACACACACACTCAACATGAATGACCAACGGTGTAAGTGACAAGTGCGACACTTCTGATTGATCGTTGGTCAACCGTGACAATGCTTGCGTGACAATGAATTTTACTCCGTGTGTGAGTGGGACATATGTTTTCATAGTGAAAATAATGAGTACACACAAAGCGAAGACTTTGAGTATAACCAGAACATGGTCGCAAGCATGAATTTGACATCAACATGCAAAAACTTGGGTGAAATGACCAAGAAAGGTGGGTGCGAAGACTCACACAAGCTCATGGGGTGAACCCGAGTGTGTGCAGTCATCAAGTGAAACTCTTAAGGGAGGCTTCGAAATTGGGTGCATGCCAAAATTTTGGAGGGTGGTTGTAGCCGCTACAACACTTGGCGACACACTAGTAGAACTCCAACTTCTCTGTTTGGTTTATTGGTAACACAGGGCCTTGGTCTTTCGGGGAGTATTGAATCATTGTGTGGGTTACCCGGCTTCCCCACCAACCCCATGGACATACATGGTTCACCTTTTTCCAACTCAGTCAAACACAATCAAAAGTTCATCTTGATCACAGTGTTTTGAATTTGGGAAGGGTAGTTCAGCTCATGAGTTGAAGATTTTCAGAATATAAGTTTTCATCTCTGATGTTGCTCTGCTACTAGCAGGCCTGGATAGTACCCTGGCGGAGTCACACAAGAACACACGCATTACTCCACTACCAACGAGCCTGGTTAGTACCTCGGTGGAGTTGCATGCTTCACTTCTCTGCGCAAGATGCCTTTCTCTTCTTTCACGTTTGTATTTTTCAAGAGAACTGTGCATACGAACTTATTTATTTTTTGGGTGGAAGAGGGATCTCGACTTATTGAGAGAAGAAGAGGTTTTCCATTCAAAGAAGCATGTAAGACCTCTGACATAGGTTTGCCCCTTTAGATTTCCCCTTCTCCATTTCTATTGGTTGGATGAGCTTGAACACACAGAGCATACGGCTGAGTATAGGCATCGGGCTTCCCAGTGTGTACACAGGTTCATGGGTGGACCAAAACTTCCCTCGTATATGGCTCGTATTTTCCACCAAGACTTCATCGACTGAAGGTTATAACCAAGCACAGAGAATACAGACACAAGATTGGCCAAGTGTTGTAGTGTCACAATTTTCTTCAAATCTGAGCCACATACTCTATTCAAAAGGCAGAACGCAGTAGCTGGCAGCAATTATTTCCGGAAACAAAAATAGTGAGGTATTAAGAAAACCAAACAAATGAAAATAAAAATAGTAACAAAAGCAAACAAAGTGAAAACAACAACAAGCAATCAAAGCAACCAAGTCATCAAGCAAACAAACATGCAAACTAGAAAGAAAAGACAAGTGAGAAAGAAAACACTACTCCTACTCCTACGTTAAACGATCGAGCTTAAGTGAAATCAAATTTCCAATGAAACCACCGTAGGCATACCCGACTTGTAGTCATAAATATACGAGCAATTAAACAGATAAAAAATAGTGTGCAACCGTAAATGAAAAAAACTTGCATACGAGAGAGAATATCTCACCTGTGGGTGGAAGAATGTGTCACAACCACCCAACACACATGCTTATCTCTTTCGTGACTACCATTTTTCAACAAACCTTGGAGGCCTCTTGTGAGTGTGCATTTTTCTACACCAAGACTCTTAGCAAGTGCGAGGAAGGACTGAATCTTGTTACCTGCAACACAACTTGCCAAGTAAGATTGTTCCAGGCATTTAGTGATTGGATCATAAAACACGTGATGGTTGTTTTGAAAGATTCATGATCTTTGAGAAGATGGATTCCTGATTCGTTATCTTTGATAAGATAGAACATGTCAAGATAGTGAGGGCCTGCCATAGCCATCAGCACAAGCCAAGGTGCCTCACTTGCTTAACAGAAATCTAAGAATAAAGATGTTACACAGTGAAAATAATAGTGTGCGAAGCGACTGTCATTGGATGTAATGTTGGGAAAATGATCAACTGCATGACAGCCACCCAAGGTAGAAGAAAAATCAGGCCAGTCGATTGAGATGGAAGATTCATAGTTTGACATGAACAAAGAAAATTTTGGAACAATTGTGCGAATGCTCTAAATGAGGGAACCAAGTTCGTTGTCTACTAGACATGATAGAACACCCACCTGCAACTGGTGAAAAAGTGTGTAGGAATCATGGTAATCACAAAAATGTAGAAAGGATGCCAGCACCGTGAATGTATGAAACCAGTTTGGGTGTGGTGAAATGATATTAAGTTGATTCGCGCAATAGGTTGTGTGCTTGTCATCATGCAGGGAGATTGTTGGTGTAATGAGTGGGAAGATTTGACATGTGAAATTTGAAAAAAGGCCAAGGAGCTAATTATGATAGAGAATATCCGATAAGTATGATTTTAGATAAAGATAGTCTTTGAGATGATCAACTTCTTTGTCCCATGATTGAATGAGGGACAAACACTCCCAACCTGAATCAGATGTAGGAGAGGTGCATGAAGACGGACATGTTGTAACGGACTTGTGGATTCAATCATTAGTGAAAATCTGAAATTTTGAAATATAACACCCAGAATAGTAAATATTCTTTACACGGGGATCCATGTCTAGTGCAACCATGCATATATACGGATTGTGCATGACAAACGATATCTTATTTGGTTTGGCCGGTTACCAGAGTCGCGAGGTCCTAACATAACCATCAACATACGTTGAAGTGAATCAACTCCCTGGCACGTCCCGGAACTCTCCAGAATTGAAAAAATGCATTTTGAGATGTGAAATAGATAATGCATGGCTTGAGGATGGTTGTTGTTACTGATTTCAAAACTTCTCTCAAGATGGCAGCCATCTCTTTCACAGGGTTCATCAAAATTTTCAGCAAGCTAACTTGACGAATTGTCTTCATGCAACACACAAGATGATGACAAGTGGGAAGAGTCCTGTGTGTTAAGATTATTTTCATCATGGGAAACCTCACTACCTTGTGTCAATCGAGGAGATAACTCATGGGATGAAGAACCAAGATAACGTGGAATATTTTTTATGCATGTTGATGCATTGTGAATGATAGGACACACGAGCAAGTGAGGTGTAGAGGAAGCTTTGACTGGTGCACACTCCATATCTAAGTTAGAGTGTACATGAGATGAAAGTAGATCATATGATTTTCTTCGGCGTTCATCACAACATATGGAAGCGTGGGAGTGATGGCAGACCAAGACTAGAGGTTGATCGAAAGAATTGATTGTGCATGATGTTTCACCAAGATTCGTGGATCGAGAATCAATCAAGAATGGATGCTCAATGTTTTTAGAAGAACTGATTATGTCTTCACCATCCTTCTCCTATGTTTGTATGATGAGGCTGCCTTGCACATGACTGTAACTTGAGCTAGCAGCTCGAGAATCAAGAGAGTGCGTGCAACTAGCTTGTGAATTAGATCACTCAAGCAAGTCATTATGCAAGGAATCATGGCTTGTAGATGATGGAGGATGGCAGAGATGCAAATTAGACTCAAGACTTGGGTTATGAATGGTGGTGCCCTCTTATGGAATGGAGGGATTATTTTTCACCATAGGCTTTCTACACCATTCTAGAATTTCCTCTGTTGGGGCAAGAGACAGTTGTGTAGATGGGTTGGGAACATGTTGCGCAAATTTCTCGGCTTTTCAACCGCTATAAGGGGGTACCCGCTACACAGATTTATTATATTTGCGGTTGCTACGAGGGGGGGTGCTCTTCAAGACATGAGGTTTCTCATGATCTACAAGAGTGGAGGAAGAAGGAAAATCACGTAGTTCACCATTTCGGGATACATGAACCAAGTGTTTCATCTCTTGGCTGATGAAGTCAAGTTCCACAAACCGTTCAGGAATTTCGTGACATAAGTGAAGGAAGTGGGTAGAAAATTCCTCAACTAATTCACCAAGCTTCATTCTTAAACGAGAGATTATTTCATGGACATCTTGGTGGTCACACTCATCGAAGGCTTGATGGAGCTCCTTGAGGAAAGTGAGAAGGGAATAGAAAGAATCAGGTGGCAGGGTATGACACCACTAATTAGAATGACCTTCAAGGGTAAAGAAGAAGAGTGCACAAACAAGCTCATCACTATCGATTTCATGAGATTCACAGAAATGAAGAAAATCAGAAATGTGCTAAGTTATGGACATTCTGTCCTCACCATCAAAATTTAACAAGGACAAGTGATCGAGAAGCTCATCGTGGATTTATAGCTAATTGAGGGAGAAATGAGAGAAACACCCTGGGAGAACTAATTGTGTATTATTCATTGGGTAAGAGATTCAACCCAAATGTATGGGCTCAACTTGTCATCCGGCCTTCCTTCCAGCACCAAAATGTTGACGGTGCTGGACCCACCACCATCAGGAGATATCCCCGACATGAAATCCCAAATAGAACTCACACCGTTTGATGTAGGTGTCTTATCTGGTACGATGGCCTAGTTTCCATTAGCTTAAATGTTTGCCTCAACTCTTGCTTGTCAACTTAGGAGAGTGGTCTGCTTTATATTCGAGTAGCGAGGTTCACGTGCCTGGTGATTAGTAGTGCTACTTGTGTCAATGCTTCTTTCATTGCAAAGGGAGAGGGTGATAGTGATTCCCAAGTTGGATGGGAAGAAGTCCCAAATCTATTAGGAACACACAACACAACAAGATGTGCACAACTTCCAGAGGAGCAGTCCACACGAATGCGGAAGTCACAACACACAAGGAAAGATAACACGTACAACACACAGTGGATGAGTTCGCGTGAGTGCAATCTTCGTTATAGAAATTTTATGTGAAAGGTCTTTCTGATGTCCGAGAGGGTAGCCAACACAAGCGGGACAATGTTAACAACATATACAACACATTTTCATTAACGTATATGTATTACAACAAGTGAATGAGTTCAAGTGTTAAACACAGGGTAAAGCAACATGCATTACAAGTGTTCAAGATTAGTCTTACAATAGTTGCAATACATGTGTGAAAATGTGATGGCCTGTTAGCAAGCTTTAGTATTAAGCGAAAGTTCCAAGACATTTCGTTACACCATACATCACTAAGCTTGTGTGCGGGGCATCGGAGCCACTACTTACTCCTCAAAGAAAATATTACAGACTCTCAAGGCTATGTGGGAGGAGCTGATGTGAAAATTCCTTTGCATGTACAAACAAAGCAGTATTTATAGCCAAGGGTGAGACTAACCCTTGTGGTTGTTTGACTACCCTCATGACTGTTTGACTTCCATGACTTTTTGACTTTACATGACTCTTCATACAACAAGTGTGTCTCTTGGACTTCCACGTTACATTACATTGATTGAGATTATGGCCCACAGTAGAGATGTGGATGACATGACTCGACATGACAGTGCTGGTACATTCGTGTTGTTGTTGGTGTGCATGTTGAGATGTAGTGTTGTGGGTGATGGATGTCCTCATGGTGTGTCTCAGCTTCACATCCTCATGGCAAAGTGTGCGGAGTCTTCGATGGTCATTAATTCACTTGATGTTGCATTCACACATTGCTCCTTGCTTGTATGTTAGTAATATTGACAAGTTCGTCCGTTCGAGAAAAGTGCATGTTCATATGTCCGTCCGTTCATGAACACATATTGCATGTTTTCTCATCCCTCCATCTGCAAACACATCTTTGCATGATCATCCATTCGCGAGCACATCTCTTTGCATACATCCTTTGTTCTTCCATTGGTAAACCTTTCCTTCTACACGTACTACCTTTGCTCATCCCATCCGTCATTGCACCATGTTTGTTTGTGTACCTGTGTCTGCAATCACTCATGACAAGACGACATCAAATCCATAAACCTCCTAGTCTACCATGATGCATGATCATTTCGGATGCAGGTGACCAGGAGAGGTGACAAGGTTGCGAGGCAGGATGGAGGCTCTAGGCACTACTGATGAAAACTGCGCAGGAGTCATTGGGTGATGAAGATGGGTGATTCGGATTGACAGTGGCTATCCGTAGGGTCTGGCTCAGCTGGAGGAAAAAACTACACAATTTTTAGGAGGAACAGTCCAGGCTATGGGAAGGTTGGGTGGGAAAATCTGTACAATTTTCGGAATGAGCGGGTAGCAGGGGCTTGGCAGCAAAAACTACACAATTCTTGAGGGGAACTGGCAGTGAGCTACTGGGTCACTGGAAACAAAAACTATGCAATTCCTAAGGGGAACTCGCAGTCAGCTACTGGGTGACTGGCAGCAAAAATTGTGCAATTCCTATGGGGAACTAGTAGTCAGTTGCCGGGAGATTGCAACAAAAACTGTGAAATTCCTGGAGGGAACTGGCAATCAGCTATTGGAGCTTTGTAGAAAAAATTGCACAATTCCTGAGGGAGGCTAGCCTGCTGGTCACCTCTACGCAGTTTCTGAGCTGAACGGACTGCTGGGCAGTAGAGGACTTGCTCATGAAAACTACGCAATTTTCTTGGTGAGCAATCAGTCGACTGTTGGGAGGGTTGGCTAGAAAACTGTGCACTTTTCTGAGGGAGACAGAATGGGTGGTGTCTATCTGGCCTATCTACGCAACTTTCTTAATTAGGGGAGTGGGCAAGGTCTACAGCCTCTGCGCAATTTTTTAGGGGAGTCAGACCCGAGGTGGCTACCGGGTCGAACTCTTCGGTTAACCAGCATGAAGGTTGATCGATTTTCTTATGAGAAACGCAGCTTGAAATGGCTTTCTTGGTGATTTTACGTTCTTCTGGGTGATATTCGATCGAGTCGATGGCAGGGTGATGGTCTGGATGTCAGAGGGGAATATGGTCATCAGAACTTCAACAAAGCGACTAAGTGTGTGAACGAGTGAAAGATGCATGCATGATCTTGCAAACACGCGCTTGCATGACTTGATGATGAGATGACTCAAACCATCCAGACACACATACTCAACATGACTGACTGACGGTGTAAGAGACAAGCATGACACTTGTGATTGATCATTAGTCAACCGTGACGACGCTTGCGTGACAATGAATTTGACTCCATGTGTGAGTGCAACAGATATTTTCATAGTGAACACAACAAGTACACACAAAGCAAAGACATTGAGTATAATCAGAACATGGTTGCAAGCATGACTTTGACATCAACATGCAAAAACTTGGGTGAAATGATCAAGCAAGGTGGGTGCAAAGGCTCACACGAGCTCACGTGGTGAACCCGAGTGTGTGTAGTCATCAAGTGAAACTCTCAAGGAAGGCTCCGAAATTGGGTGCAGGCCAAAATTTTGGAGGGTGGTTGTAGCTGCTACAACAAAGTCCTACACTATTTAAGTTTTACGAGTCTAGTGAAGGAGTAACTCAATGTTGTTTTCATGTTTAAAGAGTTTGAAAAGACACAAAAATCAAACTCATTCAGTCCTTTCAACGTAAATTTTTAACGAGCCAGGAGAAAGTAAAGCTCAGTGTTTTTCATTTTTAGGGAGTCAGGAGAAAAATGTAAGTAAACTTCACAGTGTCTTTTTTTGTTAATTTAGTCTCTCAAGCCCAGAAAAGTTGAAATAAGTTAGGATTTAACTCTATTGACCATGATTAGTCAACGTATCCCTTTTTCATAAATAGTCTAGTTCAATCTATAAAAGGGGTAAACTTATGTTGAATATACGACTATTCATTTACTTTTACGAGTTCAAATAGTAAAGTACTCAATGATCTTTTCATGTTTAGGGAGTCTGAAAAGGGCTTAAAGAGAACTCATGGGTTTCTTTCATAAGTTTTTAACAAGTTCGAAAAAGTGATAAAAATATACTCATCACCAAAATGATTCATTTTCGTAAATAACTTGTCTTAAGCACATTTAAACTCAAAATTTATTGTCACTGGTAAAAAACATAGTAAAAACATAAAAATTTGGATTTCAGAAGCTAAGATGCAAAAAATAATATTTTAATGGGCCTACAAAACTCAAAAAATCCAAAAAGTAAAAAATACTTTACCATTTGAGAGTGGTTGAGTGCATTTTCACCAAAATCTTCAAAGGTGGATTACGGGCAAACAGGTGGACCAAATCACGAGCTTCTTTCTCCATGTAAGAGCTCTCTATGATATCTTCATTTCATTTCTTTTATTTTTCTTGCCACCGTGTATTTATATTTTTTGGTGGGGTTTCATTAATTCAAAAATCTCCCTCAGTGTGCACAATTTCTCTCCATTGGACCTGTGCACAGCGACCCGATTGTTTACACATAAAATCGATATTTTTGCAGTTTCTAAGGCTAGAACCGTGTAAATCCGCATTGGTCGTAAAAGGTGGTTGTGCAGAGCGCCATGGGATTTGAAAAAATTAGGAAAAACGCCCAAATTTTTTGCAAAAAATCATCATAATGTTTTTTAATGATCTTCCATGTTTATTTGCAGGTTTTTGATGTACAAAAATGGAATGGAGAAAGCGTGAACAAGAAGAATAGGATGTCGTAGCTTTGAACCATCTAGAAACATTACAAGCTTTGAGAAACTATGACCTACACAATTTTTTCACAATCCCAGGCATGAAGGCCCTGCTAGATTTTCTGGAATGGATGCTGAGGAAATGGAATGTACCGGAAGAGTGTTTTCTGATTGGGGATCATAGACTTATGATAGATTTTGATGATACCTATTTCTTGACTGGGCTCCCACACTGTGGAGTTGACATTTCTTTATATGGATATAGACGAGGTGGTGAAACAACTGCCACTTATCTAACGCAACATTGTTCTCCACGGTCCGAACTCAAAGATGAACGCATTGATATCAAAACCATTGACAAACTTCCTTTGAGTACTATCATCTTTAAGTTTGCACTATTATGTGGGAGTGTAACACTTGACTTAATCACCAAGGTTTAGATGTAGATTTCCGTAGAGTTCTCACAGCCTATGATATTTAACTGGTGTGAAGGGGTAGTTTTCAACCTCAAAGGGAAGCTAACTAGAGTGAAAATTGGCAAACTCAAAAATTTTGGGTATGGTGCCTTTGTTATCTCGTTCTCTCTAGAGAGGATCCCCTTCTCACCCCTCAAGTAGCCGAGATGCAGGAGGACCACGAGATCCTCGTATCCTGAAGTGCGTCGTGTTAATGGCGCACCACGAAGGTGGTGATGGCCCAATTGTTCGATATACTCCTGATTTCTTTGGATGGTTGGAACTTCAGATCACTATGATCGAGGACTTTCCATATTCATGCATGGATTATACAAGTGATCTAGATATCTCACTTCCAACTAGGATCTTTTTATTTTTTCTAAGAGTTTCCCGATGTGCGCACTTTATCTTTAGGCACAAAGCACAATTATGTGCACTTAGCCCTTAGCAATAGTGCGTATGCACACTGGATTGAACTATTGCCTGAGCACATACCTGGAATTTTTGAAAATTTGAGTTTTCTCTTCACTGAGTCTAGAAACTTTTGTTTCCTCAACTTGATTACACTTGTTGTTATATACCTAGGGGGGATAATATGGGGTACCGAGGGAGGTACCCAAGGTAATAATGTAATAATGGGATGGGCCATAGTAATAAATAAGGTGGTTAACCCATATCATGTAAGGGACCACAAGTAGTTAGTATTAATGTAATGGGCCCATGGTATTAGTGGATGGTATGAGGGAACCATGGTAATGATCCATGGTATTGCATGTATGAGGCCTATATAAAGGCTAGAGACTCCACATGGGAGAATGCCAAGAAATATTGCCAATGAATATTGTACGAACAGTCATATGGCTTGTGGAGTGTTCTCCTTCCTTAAGGAGTGAATGTATGGTGTTGCCCTACCTTAAGGGTTTGATCAATAAAGAATCATTTCATATTATTTCTGGGGTTATTTGCATTGTAAAATGGGGTACCAAGGGAGGTACCCAAGGTAATAATGTAATAATGGGATGGGCCAGAGTAATAAATAAGGTGGTTAACCCATATCATGTAAGGGACCACAAGTAGTTAGTATTAATGTAATGGGCCCATGGTATTAGTGGATGGTATGAGGGAACCATGGTAATGATCCATGGTATTATATTTATGAGGCCTATATAGAGGATAAAGACTCCACATGGGAGAATGTCAAGAAATATTGTCAAGGATTATTGTGTGTACAAGCATATGGCTTGTGGAGTGTTCTCCTTCCTTAAGGAGTGAATGTAAGGTGTTGCCCTACCTTAAGGGTTTGATCAATAAAGAATCATTTCATATTATTTCTGGGTTTATTTGCATTATCTTATATTTTCATATCAGATCTATAATATTTCCAGGTTAGATCTATAACAATTGGTATTAGAGCACTTTCTTGGGCAAAAAAGTGGAGAATTGTTTTAAATTTTTGCAGGATTTCAGGGGCGGCGATTTTTTAGATAAGATATGTACATTTTGGTGCAATATCTACTAAATATAATTGTATATCTGGATTCTATGTGAAAAAATACCCAATTTCAAAAAAGAAATCGGTCGAATCGGAGTCTCGATGAAGGAGATATCGTTGATTTAAAAATCAGTGGGGTTGTAGATAATTTTTCAGGGCAGCGAGTTTGCGGTACAGATCTAGATGTCCTGGTGCAATATCTGCAAAATCTAATTGCAAATGTCGATTCTATGTGAAAATATACTCAATTTCAAAAAAACAATCAGTCGAATTGGAGTCCGGATGAGGGAGATATCATTGATTTAAAATCAGCTCTTTTTGTAGAAATTTTGGGTGACGGCGGGAGAGTTGCAGCGCAGATTTGAAATTCCAGTGCCTGGATCAAGATTTCTATCACATGGGAAGATGCAGAATGATTGTTCCATTTCTGAAAACAAGTTATAATAGGGATTCTGAGCAATATTGATGGAATTGTGACCATTTCAAGTTTTCGCTAATTTTTTTGCGATGGCATACCTAGATCAGAAATTGAAGGACTTGTATAAATTTGATGGCTCTCATCCAACCAAATGGCTAGTACAAATGGAGAAATATTTCAGATTGGATCACGTCTATGATGATGACTCTCAGCTTATGATGGGGAGCATGTACTTGGACTATGAAATACGGCAATGGTGGCAAGGGCATCAACGTGGCTATGGAAGGTTCTTGACTTGGGACGCCTTCAAAAAAGCTCTTATGGACCACTTTGACCATAAAATTCTTGTGGATAAGCTCACACAGATAGACACATAGCCTAGCAAAGATTTTATTTTTACAGGAAAGAAGGAAACCAATGAACCTAAAGGGTTATTTTCTGTTGGTATCTCCTTATTACAGGTTCATGGATTGATTCAGAAGGAGAAAATCATTGTGTCTA
>APFE030987967.1:74904-103233 GCA_000404065.3 Pinus taeda
TGTTATATACCTAGGGGGGATAATAGGGGGTACCAAGGGAGATACCCAAGGTAATAATGTAATAATGGGATGGGCCATAGTAATAAATAAGGTGGTTAACCCATATCATGTAAAGGACCACAAATAGTTAGTAATAATGTAATGGGCCCATGGTATTAGTGGATGGTATAGTAATGATCCATGGTATTAGTGGATGGTATAGTAATGATCCATGGTATTGCATGTATGAGACCTATATAGAGGCTAGAGACTCCACATGGAGGAAGTCAAGAAATATTGTCAAAGATTATTGTATGTACAAGCATATGGCTTGTGGAGTGTTCTCCTTCTTTAAGGAGTGAATGTATGGTGTTGCCCTACCATAAGGGTTTGATCAATAAAGAATCATTTCATATTATTTCTGGGTTTATTTACATTATCTTATATTTTCATATCAGATCTATAATATTTCTGGGTTAGATCTACAACACTTGTTTACACCTTCAGAAAGTCTCTTTCAGTTCAGTTGAGTGTTGTGAAAGAGTCTTCTTGGAAATTTCTTATTTTCACAAATTAGGGTAAAAATTTCATCTAGTGTGTTGTAGATCTATCAAAAGAAAGATCAGCTGGTCTTGGTTTTCTATCTCCTTGTATTTATTCTTTCGAACATATCATACCTTGTGTTTATTTTACTTATTAGTGAAAGATTGTTTCGTTAATGAAAAAAATGATTTTCAAGAATGAGTATTTTTTATGAAAGTGCTTCTTTTGCTGAACTCGAAACGTAAAGTCACTCTTCTTTCAGTGCTGAAGTTTTTTAGAATTGTACTCTTGAAAACATTAAATTCATAGCATTCATTAGGAGAAATTCATTTTGAGTTTTCAATCGGTTTCTTCATGCAATTTGGAAATTTTGAGTGATTGTATGTCAAAGGAAAGTTTCTTAATTTTTGAGTTATTGGGCAAATTGAAATTTTAAAAGTTAATTTATGCATTTAGGTCATTCAAAACCGAAGATTTTCATTCATGAAAAAGGATATAATGGAAAATTAACAGTTTTTATAGTTTCTTCAAAAAATTGAAAAGACTCTCTCCTTACCTTAGTTAGAAATTCATTAAAAAGAAAAGATTACAATTTCATGTTCGATTGCATTAAGGTTTTGCATCAAGTCATAACACCATTAGTTTCACATCCATCTACCCTTTGAGAAAGTAATGACATTAAAAAACAACACTAATAAAATCAATTTAAAATTTTTTTTATTTCATGTCTCTTTTCCACCTACATTAGATCAGGTTGTAGGGATTTGGAAAAGGGAAGTGAGTTGACTTTCCAAAGTTGCAAATAAACATTAGCATCTTGCAATAGGGAGTAAATCCATTCACTGCAATTTGGCTCTCAGAAGATCCCCTTACAAAGGAGTTAATCATGAGATCATGTCAGAGCTAGTGGAGTGATTGATCCCACTTCATTGGTTATGGTAGAGTGATTTACACGTATTAAAAACGGTTTAGAAAGGTACTTGGAAGTCACTTGGAAGTAAACCTTAGATTAACCATGTTGAGGGACTTTTAAGGGGATTGAGATTTGTTACTCTGCCCTTGCGTGTACGTTCGATCTATGACTGTCCCCTAGGTTAAATTGTTTTAAGCGGTAACCTTAGAGACCATAAACTTGGGCTATTACCCGAGGTGACGACGAAGGGGAAGTCTCTGTTGTATCTAAAAAAAATGTTGGCTAGACTCACTTGGACCTTTTTGGAGGGAATTTTTCACTCAAGATGGCATAAGTGAAGATGTCTTGCACCATATCGTGTACATTAAGCAGGTTGTTAGCGTAATTGGTTCCACCTATTCCATCTTTAGCCACTTTTCACATTGATCTTTGCGACGTTGGGTTTCATCACCAACTAGTGATTTCACTGTGAAAAGCTTGTTTGCATGTTTGATTCATTAGATTTACTACTGCATGTTATTTGCTTGTTTTTACTTTTTAGAGACCTTAGGTGTGGATTGTGAATATTATTTGGTTTCTTAATAAAATTTCATCGTGGATGATTCACCAAGGCATTCACGTAGAATGCATGGTTTACTCACTGAATTTACACCTAGTCAATTGGAAAAGATCAAAACTGAAAGGTTAATATCAAGAGGATTTGGAACCTCAGAACGAACCGAAACATGTACAATTTTAGAATGTGAGATAGTAGAAGCTAAAGTAATTCCAACCGAGGAAGTAGAATCAGTCTTAGTTCATTCTGGGCCAGAAGTTACCGAAGTTTTTCAAAGTGAATCTGATACCGGAGAAGTTTTAGACACATAACTAACAGAACCAAAAGTTGAAGAACCTAAGCCTGATATTTATCAACTAGAATCACCTTCAATTGTTATAGATCCTACTCCTGCACCACCTTCACCTTGAAGGAAGCTTATAACTACAACTGGACTACCTCTTGGTTTAATTAGTATTGAAGATATTACTGGGAACGAGAAGGAAAAATCACCTCATACTCTCGCTACTATAGGTGAACCAAGACTTTTTCCAAGAGTTCCTTTTGATCCTTTCTGACGAGATCCTTGGTATTCTACCCCTTTGGACTTTTTATGTCAAAGTTTTCCACCTCACGGCATTCCTTTTTACTACTCACCAAGATGAACCATGTCAGAAATTCCTCCTGGGAGTCAACCCACTGATACCTCTATGTTTACTAGTTCTTTGGAGTCATTATTGTATGGTGGTCCTTCAGTTCCTCCTAGATACCAATTACTTACTGGAACTTTTTATGCCCGAAGGAGGGCATCAGACCAATATGTTCACATGGTATCTGGTAACTTAGGTAATCCTCAAGTAACCCCAACTGGTGTTTATTACCCACCTGGGGGGAAACCACCTTATCTTCCACCTGGAGGACAACCTGTTCTCAGATCATATCCTATTTTTGGAGGACAACCTTTTACTGGAACTTATGGTCAGATACCTCAACTCGCTCTAGGTCAACCTATTGTGGCTCAACCCTTGATTTGTGCTCTTTACCTTGGGATGAATAGTATTTGGAACCCTACTTTTTCTCAACATATTATTTCAGTTGCTCCACAAGTGCCAGTTTATCAAACTGTTCAGCCTACTAGACAATCTATTCCAAAAATACATATTCCAAGTATTGTAGTACTTGTCCAACAACCTCTCTAGGGAATTCTGCAAACACTTGTCCAACAACTTGTCCAAGGAATTCCATAAACAAATGTTCAACAACCAATTCAAAAACCTGTTCAACAACTAGTTCAACAACATGTTCAAAGTGGACCTCAAACACCTGTTCAGTCTACTGTCTAGACATTTGTTCAACAACTGGTTCCAATTTCACCTCAGATACCTATCGTGAGAGTATCACAAATACCCACTGTCCAGTCTGCAACGCATGTTCCTATCAGACAACCTAGTACATAGATAATGCAAACACCTTTCTAGGGCCAATCTTTTCAAAGCCCACCTTTTCAAGGTCAAGATTTGTCAAAGCCCACCTTTCCAAGGTGAAGTTTTTCAAAGCCAACCTTTTCAAGGTCAATTTTTTGAATTTCAACCTGCTCAAAGTCAATTTATTCAAGGTCAACCTTTGCAAGATCAACCTTTACAGGGGTAATATTACTTGGGTCAAATGGGTCAAAGTCCACCTTTACAGAGTCAACCATACCCTGGTCATACTTATCTAGTTCCTTTTGAATTGCAACTTGGTATGATTCACCCTGATTACCTTGGAGGATGCAAATACCAACCGCACAAGCTATTCCACGATATCTAGGGTATCCTCCTCTAGGGGTTGGACTTAACCCTCGGGGTTATCAAACTCCACAAAAATACCACAATCGACTGTTATCGTTCATCACAACCTTAGATTTACTAGATTTAGCTTGGATGACAAATGATCCTATTTATTATTATCCTTTTTGGTTGTTGATTCCTACCAAATTACCGAATGATATACCAAAATTTGAAGGTAAATTAGGAGAGGACCCATCAAATCACGTTATGACATATCATATTTGGTGTGAGACGAATTCATTGATTGATAATTCTATTAGATTGCACCTTTTCCAAAAAATTTAACTGGTTCAGCAGAAAAATGGTACATTGAGTTACCTCGTGCTTCTTTCCATAATTTCAGCTCTTTAGCAACATTGTTTTTGGCACATTTCCAGCTACCAATTCGATATGACACTAGTTCTGAACTTTTGACTTCCCTAAAATGATCGACATCTACTTACATTTCGGATCATATACAAGAATGGAGATGTAGGCATCATTTAGTCAAGGTTTTTATTCCATATAAAATTTTAGCTTAATGGTTTAAAAAATTATTACTTCCCAATATTACCGGGGATGTTTCTAAGGGAAGTATTTTGAAAGAAGAGCAGGTAATTGCTCGTTCTGAGTACTTAGACTTAGTCTATACCCAATATGACACCTTGTACAAGAAAACCCCAAATTTTTCTCGCCTGACAATTTTAGATCAACCTTATTCAACTCCTACATGATATAACGCCGCTGATGGTGTAATTGGATATGTTAGGCATCATTCTAAGGGTAAAAAGAAGAATTCTAAAAGCACTCAGACTTTGGCTATACAATATTCACCTAGTGAAAACCTTCTTTGGAAATTACTTCTAAAATTAATGTCGTAGAATCATCTACTGGTAAGAATCAACCATCTGGAGGTAAAAAGAAAGGGAAAGGTAAAACAAAACAAAATGCTTCTAAAAAAGAGAAATCGACTAAAAATGAACCTATTGAAGAGAAAAAGAAACCTCGTTATCCTTCCCTAATCTATAATGAAGATATTTATATGAAGGAATGCCCACATCGGGCAGAGGTGACCAAATTCATAAAAGGTTCTCCAACTCCTGTTGTTTTGAAGGATCCTTTTCCTTATCAGTACAATAAAATGGGTTCACATAACCCTTCTTCTTCTTCCTTATCAACAGATATCATGATGATGTCTGCGCAACAAGTTATGGTAGCAACAAGATCGAAAGATTATGGATCTAAGGGTCCTGCAGTAAATGGAAAAGATGTTAGTCCATCTAGTCAACCTTCCGCTTCAGTTCCTCCTCCTCCTTCCATTGCAGATTGAGAAACCAAACCCTGACATGATTATTCTATCGCCTCCCAAAGGTGTTGCTCAAAAATCAATTTTTAACCCACATGCTAGAGCTTATCAGAACTATAACATTGTTGAAGACTGGGCAATGTCTCCCTTAGTAATGTCGACCCTTGAAGTGTTGCAAACATGTCCAACACAAATAAAGTTACTCTTGTCAAATATTGGAGCAATTTATCATTATAATATTATTATCTTTGATATTTAAAGTCATATACCTAGACTCCCACATCAACTAACCTCACCAGTTTTTGTCAAAAGGAAACGAGTGTTTTGTATAGTTATTGATGAAGGAGCCTCTACATGTATCATGTCTATTGCTTGTTGGAAAGCTTTAGGTTCTCCAACTATCAATAAATCTCATACCACTTTAAAAGCCTTTGATGGAAGAGGTTTTCATCCTGATGGGATCTTAAATGATCTACTCGTAGACTTAGAAGGTAAGATGGTCACAACCAAGTTGAAGATGTTGATGCCCAACTTGATTACAACCTTTTACTCGATTAAAGTTGGACCTATGCCACGTATGTAGTGGTCTCATCACTTTCCCGAATGATACTTTTCCCCATCAAGGGAGAATAGTAAAAGTAGACCAGTTGTCTTACTACAATTCCGACCCTAACTCTACTGGTAGTGTACCTTTTGTCCATTAAACGATTACTCCCTGTGAGGGTGTTGTTGTTGGTTTGCTTAAGGATTCATCGTTGATGGTAAATTTTACACACCCTCCATTTAATTTTCGTTCTAATGTTTCCCAGGTTAATATGATCTGATCAAGCACAATGGAATCTTCTAATCCTTGGATAATGCCTTTAGAATATGAATTGAACTTGTATGGAAATGACATGACTTTGATCCCACTTGAATTGGCTTATTAGGCAGTTCAAACGTTTTTCAATCTACCACCTTCTAAAATTGATAGAGTGAATGCAATCACTGATGATTATTCCCAATTACCTTGGTTAGAACCAATTTCATTTTCTGATCCTTTTGACAATACGTTTCCAACTGATGAAAGTATTATGGAGATTATGACTTTGAATGAAAGACCATGGGATAATTATCATCATCGTTCATATTTTCTTCCTAACCTTGATAAAACCGAGAATTATTTTTCTACCGTATTTTAACCTAAGATTGTAGATAATCCTGAATGGCACATGTCATTTATTCAATATGAATCTGAAAATAATTTGGGAAACATATCTACAACGATTGCAATTGATATCTCAATCAAAACAGGAATTATCAAGAACATTCACATAGGTGCTTCATGTTTACTTGAAGAATTTCAAACGTACAAAGTCCTATTTCAATAATTCTATGGAATTTTTGCCTGGTCCTATGAGGAAATGCCAGGAATTGACCCAAGTATTGTTGTTCATGAAATTAAGACTTACCCAGATGCTAAACCTATTAGACAAACGTTACGTTCGGTGCATCCACAAAAGGCTACTTCTATCAAAGATAAGGTTGAAAGTTGCTTAAAATAGGTTTTATCTATCTTGTTCCTTTGAGTTACTGGGTTTCAAATATTTTCCTATTAACAAAAAGCAAGAGACCATGAGAGTATGCATATAATATAGGGATATTAATAGGGCTTGTCCCAAAGACAACTATCCTACCCTCTAAATCGACCAAATCATTGATGATTATGCTGGTAACAAAATATTTTCTTTCATGGATGTATTTTCGTGATACAACCAAATCAACATACTCCTTACTGATCAACATAAAACCATGTTCATCTATCCATGGGGGTCTTTTGTTTATCGAAAAATCCCATTTGGATTAAATAATTCTGACACAACCTTTCAATGGTCCATGTCTTATGCATTTCATGATATCAAGCATATTGTACAACCTTATTTGGATGATTTACCAGCTCATTCGGTGAAACAAGAAGATCATCCAACACATTTTAGAGTTGTGTTTATCATGTGTTGACACTAGGATATATGCTTGAACCCTCATAAATGTGTTTTTTGTGTGTAATCCAGTTAATTACTGGGATTTTTCATATCAAAGGAAGGCATTCGTATCAATCTGCTTAAGGTAGAGGCTATTCAAAATTTGCCTCCTCCTTCCAGCTCTAAAGTTTGGAAGGGAAATCAAAATTTCTACATCAATTCTTCCTAAACTACGTTTAGCTAACTAAAGGTTTTACTCGACTGTTGAAAAATGGAATATCATTTACATGGGATGAAGTTGCTCAAAAAACTTTTGATGCACTCGAACACGTGTTGACTTATACACTATTGTTTGATCCTTCTGATTATCATTGAGACTACTTTTTGTATTTATTTGCATCTGATGTCACCATTGGCATGGTTTTAGTTTAAGAAGATGAATTGAATGATGAACATGTGATATATTATCTAAGCAAAAATCTTATGAAAACTGAGATAAAATATTCACATGTGGAGAAATTGGCCTTGGCAGCCATTCAAGATGTCCAAAGATTTTGTCACTACATTCTCTTAGGTAAAACAATAGTGATTTCAGACTGCAACCCTATGGTATACATTCTTACGAGATAATTTGTAGGGGGAAAATATTCTAATTGGATAGTTATCCTACAAGAATTTGATTTAGAATTTATAAAATCTAAATCCAAGAAATCATTGGTGTTTGCCGAATTGTTATGTGACTTTCCCTATACTAATATGGAAACTGTGGCAGAGGATTCTCTTCTAGACGAATCCCTCTTTCTTATTAGTAATTTAGACCCATGGTATAGAGATATTATCATGTATCTTCAAACCTAGACTTTTCAGCTAGAATTGACTCGAACTAACCGTCGTCCTATTCGGTACCATTCCCAACAACACATTATTGTTGGCGATACACTTTATCATCGTGGTGTTGATTCCATCCTCAAACGATGTTTAACCCATGATTAAGTCGAAAAGGCATTGAATGACTGCCATTTTGGAGCTTATGGGGGTCATATGTCAAGGTTTTCGACTTCCCAAAAGATCTTTTGCGCTGGGTATTTCTAGCGTTCGATGTTCAAATATTGTATAGCTATGGTTCAGAAATGCCACAATTTCCAAATATACGATCACAAAATGCATGCACCTCCATCTCCTCTTCACCTAATCATTTCTGTTGGTCCTTTTGAAAAATGGGGCGTCAATTTCCTTACATGTAACCCTCACTTGATAGGGGGGCATGGGTACATTATCCTAGCAGTGGATTATTTTGAGAAATGGGCTGAGGTGATGCCTACATATAAGTTTGATGGTGAAACGGAAACTATTTTCATATTCAATCATGTGATTACTAGGTTCGATGTTCCACAAGCCATCATTATGGACCATGGTAGCCATTTTCGAAATTTTATTATGACCGAACTTACTGTGAATCTAGGATTGTGTCATGACAGTTCTACTCAATATTACCGATAGGAAAATTTCCAAGTAGGATCCATAAAAAAGGTTTTGACTACGATGATTAAACAGATTGTTGGAATTCATAAGCAAAATTGGCATCTGATTCTTTTTTCAACCTTGTGGGCATATCGTACCCTCGTAAAAACTTCAACTAGTTTTACTCCCTTCAAGTTGGTTTATGGTATGGAGGTAGTCTTTTCTATTGAATGCAAAATACCATCATTAAAACTAGTGATCGAATTGTTACCAACTACTTTTGTAGAAGAGGAATGTTTTTTGTACTTAGAATGACTAGATGAGACTTTGTAATGTTGCATTGGTTAGTGAGGCTCATAAGAAATGAGTTAAGGCACATTTTGATCAAAATGTAAATCCTCACTCATATTCAGAAGGTGACCTAGTCTTGGTTTATGATCAAGAGCACGCTAAATTAGGCGTTGGTAAATTCGAGCCCATGTGGCATGGTCCTTATATTTTAAAATGTGTATTGGCAAAAGGGGCTTATGAGCTAGTTGATTATGATGACATTTCTTTAGGAAAGCCTAAAAATGGTGTTTACCTAAAGAAATATTATGCTTAATTCACTCAGTGAAGAATTTGTACATTTGTGTATCATATTTTGTGTGCGGAAATTTTAGCATCTTTTTACAATTTTCTACTACTTCTCCTGCTTATCCTGTGTTACACTTGATTTGCAGATGTCAACACTCCATCAAACTTACATTGCCAATGGTGCTAGTCATATTACTCAGAACTTATCTTCCACAACTTGGGCTATTTATTCACCCATGGATGATTTAGTTTCTTTTCATGGAATATGCCTTGGTTGAACAATGAATAACATCACAAAATATAGTGTAGTTATTGAGCTATTATTTGATGCCATTTCATTTGGTATTCGTCGATTGATCATTAGGATAGATTCTGAACTCATATTATTACATTTAAATGGAATCTATTTAGTAAGAAGTTATGCAGTGTTAAGAATGTTTTTGTGGGTTCGTCTTTTGGAGAGAGAGTTTGACTACATCAAATATAAACACATTCCAAGACATTTAAACACATTAATTGATGCATTAGCTATTTATGTTTTAAATTGGCATTTGTAAACATCTGTAAGAAAGTAAAAATAATAATCATCCATATATTGTACAAGACATTCTGAGATAAAAGTAGTAGTTTTCATTAGTTAAAATGTTTGTAAAAAGTGTGGCTTTAAAAAATGTCATCCAAGACGTAAGGCCCTGTGGCCTTTATTATCCAAACATGCCGATATATCATTAAAAAAACAAAATCTAGCCCTAAAACTAGTAGCTACGCATGATGATCATGGTAGCAGACAATAAGGTGAGATACTCATCATAGAAAGCGACTAATCAGTCCAGTAACCCCCACGATGTGCCTTTGGTAGCGGAGAGGCAATTCATCAATCCTAATGTCTGGGATGTCTAGGGTCAACATCTCTAGGTTGTGCAGCAACTCAGACAAAACCTTGTTGCATTAGAGTTTTATATTGTTGGAGCTGCTGACTGTTCACCGCGCCTGTCGAATTGGCGTAGTTAAGATGGTCTCGTCGTGCTCACATCTGCATGATCATTTCGAATAGTTAGTTTTGGATGCCAAAAAACAAAAAAAAAATGAAAAATACAAAACAACCAAAATGTGAAATTTTTACCTAGGTAACCCCACTACAAGCCAAACAAAATCATAAAATCCAGACTTTTAGTAATTTTCAAACACACAAAGAGGGCTATGACAAAAGGATCAAAATTCAAAACAAGGAGATGATTGAGAACGAGACGTTCCCCAGTTGAGTCACCAATTTGTTAGGCAGACTAATCCTTTTTGTGAAAGATGGATATCCCTAGATCTCAAACGAAATATAGTAACAAACAAGAAAATAATTGTTACATTTCCTCAGCTTATGATTATGCGAAAGGGAAAGTTATAGCCACATAGGAGACAAATCCTTAATTTTTTTTTTGACAATGAATGATATGGAAATTCTGGGCGAATATGATATGCAATGAATGAGCAGAAGGGTGGGTTTATTTAATAAATATGGTTGAGTGTTTATGGTATGAATGTTATCAACATCATTTTAAAAGAAGCTTTTTCCAGGTGCACTAAAATAGAATAGCAATGCCATACTTCAATAATATTTTAAGTAACTACATTAGGGGGGCTAGTGCATTGTTTATGAACTTAAATCAGAGTTTGTAAGTTATGGATAGGGTGGTTCAATATGAGGGTCACAATAAAAATGTCTTCTAAGACAAGTGACATGTTAATACAGGTTCAAAGTTGCAAACAAAATATGGTCGTGATATCAAACTAAGTGCAACAAGAACCATGTGCCAAGTACTTTTATTGCATTGTTTATAGTAATCGAGCATAATAAACCAGAATGTTTTGCAACAAAATTTATAGTGATAGGCATCCATGATATGGTTAAAATAATCAATGAAACTAACACTTTCCAAAAAATCCTTTTAGTACAACAACATAATGACTTTGATTGGATCATAGCACAATAATTTTGAGTGGAATAGGTATTGACTTGCAAAGAAAACGTCAGTAAAAGTTAGTGATGAAATATTTCTAGTGACAACATAAACCCATGATACTATACCTATTTCTTTTTATACATGAATGGTTTAAGTGGGGAGAGAGAAGTAAGGCTCGTGGGTTTGTATAAGTCGAGGTGTTTATCTCGAGTCGTTAGGAGAGAAAGGTCATATCCGCTTCTTATTGAGCAAGGTTTCCTGCAATGGCAAGAGGACTAGTTAAGGAGGTTAATATTTAGGTGATGGGGCTGAGAATTTATTTGCAACGGAAATGGCATAATAACAACTAAGAGGGAGGTCCAGTAATCAATGCCATATTCATGCCTGGAGTTGTTGCAAGGTTTTTTTCCAACATGAGGGACCATGCATGCTACCAATGTGCCTTCTTGGACAGGATTGAATGCTACCTCTTTAAAAAGTCATGCATGTCAATTATAAATTAATCATAATCCAAAATGAGCACGTGAGAGAAAAAATGGAGGAAATTTTGAAGTGGAATGAGGGATTAACCCAAAAATATCACATAGGAAAAGCCACGCATGAAATTACCTAAGAAGCCAATTATACTGTGAAATCCCACTTCTATAAAGATAAAACATTGGCATACTTGGCCCCAAGGGTTAGCTCAGTTGGTCAAAATTAGTGCCTCGCCATCGGGAGGTCACAGGGTCCATTCTCCCCAAAGCCCTTGGGGTTAGGTTTTGCAGTAGGCCAAGGGGCATTAGCCCAGATTTTTCTGTGGACGTAGCGCCACCCATTGACCAAGGTGTTCGTGAACCACTCTAAAAAAAAAATGAATAAATAAATTATTGGCATACTTGATCTATTGTAGCTTTAAACTATTTTCTAGAGGACAAAGAACCATTACCAACCATGCAATAGCCATCCACATGGTCTTACAACCTATTCTTCTATATAAATAGGGTTTTGATAAGAGCTAAGGGGTGATTCAAATGAGAAAATGAGTAGAGTAGTAGCTTGAAAGGGATAGAATGAATGCAAAGGCGAGTTGGCAACCTGCCTTGAAGGCTTTCCACCCATGGTACATGAGCAAAGCATATTAAGGCATGCCTTGGGGTGTATGTTATTTATTGCAATAAACTTCATTCGCCACAAACGTCAATGTATTCCAACAGAGACCCCTTATTCATGTGTTGTATTCAATAACTTCAATACATGCCGACAACTTCATAACATGCCACTCTAAATGTTTTAACATATGCAACCTCAAGTATGCCATACAAAACGTCATGGTACTCGTTCTATGTTTATGCCCCAAAAACTTCACATATAATTGTTATGCTTGAGATAGGTTATGTATTGACCATTTTTTTAACATATAAATCTATCAACCTTGATATATATGACCATCATATAATCCAAAGGAAGATTCTTTGACAAACACAACATTTAAGCCATCATGCCTCAAAAATAGTAAAGAAAGAGTCTGGGCATGCCATCAACTGCTGGAGGTACTGGAATATAACATGAGTGTATTCATAACCAGACAAAAGGATCATGATGATTTTTTTCCATGCATTAGTAGAATCATTCCTTCAGAGGAAATTATCCATGAAGCCAACATATCAGAGTTGAATTTTTATTTTTCCAATTTTCTATCATAACATCATTAATTAAGCACATTCTAACAAATATAATGATCGAAACTCCATGAAACTTAAAATAAATTTGAGAGCCAATCATATTATTATTTCTCATGTGGGCTGACCTACTCAAAAGTTTCTTTGTTTTGTTATATTAATTGTTTTTTGGAAGAGAGAAGGATTACAATGGTTTGCAGAAATTTTAGTAGAGTGAGTCTTTCACGAGTCAACATATGGTGATTATAAGGTGAGGGCTATGTAAAATAGGCTAGAATTTAGAAATTCTAGTTTATGATAAAGAATGACATGTCACAATGAGAGAGTGTATGCTAAGTTGTCATGTTAGGAAATGAAGAAAGGGATGAAATAACACAAGAATAATGTTATATGTCAAGTTTCTAGGCAAATAAAATCTTTTAGAAGTGATCAATATTTAATTAATTAGCCATTTTTCAACATTGGAATATCAGCCAGTTATTTTCTACATCTTGAAATATTTAAATCAAAAACCATTAGTAAATAGTTTGTAGAGAAAAAGAAACATCACAACTGTCTATTCAGAAGTGATCTAAAACCAAGTAAAATTAACCCTCATGGTTGGTAACAAAATTTAAAAAGAGAAAAGGACTTGAATTATAAACATAGAGAAGGAAATAAAGAAAGCATATAACAAATTTTCACTAATTTATATAGAAAAAGGAAACATCACAATTGTCTCAATCAGAACTGATCCAGAACCAGGTAAAAGTAACCCTCATGGTTGGTAACAAAATTTAAAAAAGAGAAAGACTCAAATTATAAAATTAGAGAATGAAATAAAGAAAATAGATAATAAAATTTGAATCACTAGTGGTATAGGAAAACAACCTTTCATTTTCATCCTTTAACAAGTAAGAATTACTTCTGACAATAGCAGTGATTACAAAGGGTCTTATCCACAACTTTTGGAACTTGGTATGCTTCTCTTTCTTTGCATGCGCAGATTCCCATAACAACACTTTTTGTCCTACCTGAAAACTTATGCTTTTATATTTTTTTATCAAAATAGTTTTTTTACAGTTTGCTACCTACGTTTCAGATTATTTCAAGAATGACTTCTCTCTTCCTATAAAGGTAATAGAACATGTAATCTCTGTGGAATATCAATGAAATTTAACTCTTATGTTTGCAATGCTAACCAAAGAGAATTTAGCTCTAATTATAGGCATGATGGCCTCTTGACCATAGAGAAACTAGAATGGGGAGAGTCTTATGTTAGACTTAACAATGGTTCAATCAACCCATAGGGCGAAATTTAAAAGAGTGTGGCATTGCCTAGGCTTGTAATTAATTATATTTTTTAATAATTTGAATAGATTATTATTTGTAGATTCAACTTGACTATTACCTTGGGGGTAATAGTTGAGGAAGTAAAATGCTTGACAAATACTTTGCGTAAAATTGAGTAAACTTTCTAGACATAAACTTGGACCATTGTTAGAAATAATTTTGATAGGTAAGTTGAATCTAGAAAATATAGTGCTTTCAATAAAAGAAATAACTTTTTCATCTCTGGAATTTTTGACAGGGAATTCCTTTGTCCACTTTGTAAAGTAACAAATGTCAGTAAGAATAAAAATATGTCTAGCACACAAAGAAATACTGATAGGCCTGCTAAAATATAGACCCCATTTTGAAAAGGGAAAATCAAGTATAACAGGATGCAAAGGTAAGGCATAGAACTTTTCTTTACCTAAAGCCTTCTGGCATTCATCACAACTTTGAACAAAATTATAGAAATGTTTAAATATCAAGGGCCAATAGTAACTAGCTGTTAAAACTTTATGAGCGGTAGTCTTAGCAGTAAAATGACCACCAATATGAATGCCAAACGCAATAAAAAACATGGAATTATCTTAATAACTTGTTAGCAACGATGTCATCATCACACTGTAACAATAATCCATCAAAATATCTATGAAACATAAGCATGTTAAGAATCATATATTTAGATGTTTACAATTGTAGTCTTCTCCTTTTATATTTTTCAAGGTTATAAGGACATCATTCATTTTGAATATAGTAAGCAATGTTCTTGTACCATGGGTTCCTTGAAACCTCCACATGCTCACAATTAATCAAGAATAAGGCAAGTGTTTAGTATGTTTGGTCAAATGTAAAGCAAAGGTCACGTCCCTTATTGTCTTGGTTTCCACTATAGTTAAATCATGTTCTTGGATTTTAACAAGAAAATGAGTTAATTTCCCTAACAATAAATTTTGTGATAACAAAAAAATTACAGCGAGTAAAGGGATTCTTACCTGTATACACTTTCTTAATATGTAGTGACGAAACTTTTTGACAGCCTTAATAAGAGCATAAGTATGTGAATATTTCAATTCATCATTAAATAGACTTTGGCTGATGAAAGCTATCAGATGCTCTTTTTTGAGATCAACTTTTTGGAGAAGAATTCCATAAATGGTTTCCTTAGTGGCATTTGTATAAATGATAAAATCCTTAGTAAAATTTGGTTTTTCCAAGACTGGAGTAGAGATTATAACATCTTTTATGGCCAAAAAAATATTTCTGCATAGTACCATTCCAATGAAATTATTGATATTACTTTAGCATATTTTAAATAGGTTTAAAAATTCTAGAAAAATCATAAATTTATCCCCAAACAAAGTTAATTTTACCCATGAAGGAGTGATTTTTATTTTTTGACTTGGAGTTTGGGAGATTTTGGATAGCTTTAATCTAGTCTGGATCAATGCTAACACTAACCTCTAAAATTATAAGACCAACCAAATTTCCTACAGTAACACCAAAGATTGACTCTTTTTGGATTAAAGATATACCAAATTTTCTACAGCGTTGCAAAACTTGTCATAAATTATTGAAATGATCTTTTCAGCACTTAGAATATATATTTAAATCATCAAGGAAATTCAGATAATTTTCCCGACAAGATCATCGAAATAAACTTGTATAGCTCTTTGAAAAATGGCACCCACATTTATTATCCAAAAAGGAAATAATTCATAAGCAAAGGTGCCCCAACAAGTGGTGAAGGTATTTTTATATTTGTCAAACATCCTAATACATATTTGATTATAGCTCGATAAGCCATCAAGAAGTGACATCATCTTAGATCCTACAACCTGTTGCAAGATAAGGTCCATATTAGGAAGAGGAAAATTATCTCTTATACATGCCTTATTTAGAGCATGGAAGTCAAAACACGAGCATGTGTCACCATTATTCTTCCTAATTGGGAAAAGGTTTGCTACCCACTGAATATACCAAATTGGAAAGATAATGTGATCAGCTAGTAACTTTTCTAACACCTTTTTTTATTGTTGTTCCAAGTGCAGGATTGATTAGTTTTTTCCTTTGCCAAATAGGCTTAGAATTTTATTTAATAGAAATTGTGTGTTGAATGATATTAGGGCCAAAAACATGTAGATAATTATAGGACTCGGCAAAGATATCTTTGAATTCACAAAATAGATATCATATATATATATATAGATAGATAGATATAGATATAGATATATATATGATTTTCAGAACAATGGGACCCATTTGTTAAATATTTGCCAAGTCTTTAGTAGTCTCAATATTCACAGATATCGTTTCACCTATATTTGTCTTTAAATCCTCCCTATTTTCTCCCTTCCTATCATGAACATCAATAGACAAAAAATAGTTTTCTAAAGGAGAAATACCTTTCAGGTACCTATTGTCATCAAGGGAGATAATCTCCTTCTTATCCAAAAGTTAATTTTGTAAAAAACCACAAATTCTTTCATCATTCAAGAAGAATTTCCAATATTCTTCGTGTTGGCATTATGACACAGTTTTGGCACAGGTTTGGCTCGATGACATAAGTGTTGTCCTTGATGGCAACGCACTCAAATAGCAGATCACAAGTTCAGGCAGATCACAAGTTCAAGCTCTCAAAATAGTAGAAAATGAGATACATGTAGGTTCTTGTTCACAAAGCTGTGGATATCGGCAGGTTCCGCAAGTGCACCGATCAAAAGGTGAGGACATATTCGCAGGTGTACCGAACAAAAAGTGTTGACGTAAATTACACACACTTTCATGCAAAGAAAAATGCGCGCACGTGGGAAATCTTATGGTTGGTCCATGGTATTTAGTCCGTCATTTTTGATCCTATGGTTTTGGTCTGTGGTTTTGCATCTAAAATATTGAACCCGGGTTTTGGGTCCCTAGTATTGGATCTCTATGGTTTTGGACCATGGTTTGAGTAAGGCCTAGTCTATAAAAAGGAAAGGAGATCATTTGGCTATGCACAAATGTGTTGAATATCTTAAGAAGAGCAAGATCTGAAATATTGGCGATCGGTTGGTGAGTTAGAGCTGGACCTAAATCAAGGAGAAACCTTAGCATTACAAGACGGATCTACTGATGGGTCGAGATCTCTTTGGCGCATGATCAGATCTGTAAATCTAATAGTCTGGGTATAATTGAAGTCTGATAAATAATCTATACCCGTCGGTCTGACGCGGCACAGGTGCGGAGATCCACAGGCTAGACATAACGCAGGTGCGGACACCTGCAGGCTAGACACAGTACAGGCGCGGAGACCCGTAGGCTCGTCACAGCGCAGGTGCAGAGATCCGCAGGCTTGACACAGCGAAGGTGCAGAGACCTGCAGGCTCGACACAGCGAAGGTGCGGAGACCCGCAAGTTTCTATTGGTGAAGTTGCGGACTTTTCTTGAAATATTTTTTAGCTGCGTTTGTCTATTACTACAGTGTTCAGGGTTCTGAATTGGTGTCTTGTTGATGTGTGCTAAGAAATTATTGATTCAGTATTTGTACAAGGAATTGGTTGATTGCAGATCTACTTGATGTTTGATTGATATTCATGGATACAATCTGAAAATTTATGAAACGTGGTCCCTGGAAGAAAAGAGAAGGTTGAAGCCTTCAGTAGGTCAGCACCTACATACTAGTACCTTCAGCTAGTACAAGAGCTAAGGGGGTTGAAGCTCCCTTCCAGGAGAATCTGGAGAATGAGAGAAGGTTGTATCCTTCTGTAGGTTGAAGCCTGCGTGTTGGTATAAGACTACACCAGTACAGAATCATTGTAAAGAGAGTTTTCTAATTGAAAGAGGGTAGAGACAGCAGGTGGTTTTCACCCATATTGGGTTTCCACCTTATATCTTGTGTTCTTTGGTGTGACTGTCTACTCTATTTTTCTTGTTCCTGTTTACTGTTATATGGTTCTGACACACCGATTAATGATCAACACCTTAAGAATAAATTAAATTATAATTTTGGAAGGTATACGCAAGTTTCATTAGTTAGATCTACAAATGTTTGTATAAATTGAAAAGAATTTGATAATACTGATTCACCCCCCCCCTCTCAGTATTATTTTCAACACTTCGTTATTTGGAAAGTGAGGCCGATACAAATATTGAAAAAAATAGAATTAGGCCTTTTAGGAAGAATTTCCCTTTTTGGGTTCACTACAAACACAAATAAATGATTGGCTAAATCATTTAATTCTCTATGTACATGTGTGACATTGAACGAAAGCAAGATATAAAACATTTCCCATGTAGCTTGTGTATATCGTTTAATGAGCTTATTTGAGGGAGAGCAAACATTCTTGATTAAATTTACGACCAGCTCAAAGTCTCCAAATACTGTGAGATGACTATAGCATAGGCTAAAAACGTATTCAATATGAAGTAATAACACCTTGAATTCAACTATCTTTTACGTACAACTAAACTCAAGTTTGTAGGATTATTCATATATTTTTCCAATAGGGAATATAAAAAAATTCTTGCACCATTTCCCTCACTTGAACATGCACCATCAAAGTTTAAATGCCATACTTAGTCATCATGATCAGGAGGAGGAGTAAGTGACTACTCATCTTCCATTAATAAAGAATAAACTCCCAAATCTTCATCGACATAATGAACATGAGGTTGAGGAACATTTTCAAGGTATGGCGGGATCCTTCCCTCCCTAAGGACAATGATATTATTTCCATCCTTACGTAGGTACATATGTGTCCCTTCTATTATCATGTAACCACCTATTTTGGCTTGCCAATTTCCTAGAATAATTGAATAAATACTGACAGGCATGTTAATCACTTGGATATTGCAAGTGGTTCTTATTTCAATGTGTGCACACAATACTAGCATAACACCTTTAACCTCACCTATGATTTCTTGTTGGGTATTATTATAGGCCAATATCTTCTTAATTATTTTTTTTAATACATTGAAGGCCTAACTCCTCCATTATTATATTAGACATTATATTTAGGGACCCACCATCTATCAAACAACAATGGGCGATTTTATCACAAATTTTCATTGAAACATAAAAAGGAGGATTTCTAGTGATATTTTTGTAACATCCCTGGTTAAAAATCCATGTAAACATATATAAGACCATGGTTATGGGACATGTGTTCCAAGATGAATGGTGGGAAAAACATCCTAGTGGGGTGTTCATTTGGTTTATTATGGCTAAGGAAATTGGAAAAGGCAATGGTTAAGGCTTTGGAAAGGAAAGAGGCATAATTTGGCATTTTATTTATGAAAATCACAGAAATTAGGAGAAAAGGAAGGTGAAAGGTCACAGGTTGCATTGAGGAGGAAATTGAAGGAAAATTAAGAAAATAGAGGCCTCATTAGTAAAAAGGCTTTTGAGGATCAGTTGGTAGACTGTTGCTAGTTTAGTTTTGGAGATCTCATTATATTCTCTCTCTCTTATACTCTTGGATACTTAGATTTTTTCTTGAAGCACTCTTGTAGGAGTGTGGCATAATTTGGATTTGGAGCAAGAAGGTGGAGGAAGAGCAGGAAAGCACAAGAGAACATCGGGATCAGCAACTACAATGGGTTTTTCTTACAGGTACCGAGTTACATGTATGATTTCCTTACTAGTTTTGGCATGCATGGAATATGCATGTGGTTTCTTGGTCATGATTTGTCACTCGCATGGACGATTTCTTGGATTAATAGTGGTTTTTCCTAGTCTTTCCATTTCCTGGATAGCCATGGTGTTGTGGGATTCTTTCTCTTTTGTTTTCTGGTTGGTTCTCTTGTTCCTTTGGTTGTGGGTTAGGATATTAGTTCCTGGAGCCTTGGTTGGATAAACGTTATCGAGCCTTGTAACAGCTTGGGTTGAGTTATTAGTCATGGAGCCTTGGTTGGAAAAATTCTCTAGATCCCTTAGTGGGTTGAGTTACTAGTCCTAGAGCCTTGGTTGGACAAATGCTCTGGAGCCCGGGAGCAACTGTGGGTTGAGTTACTAGTCGTGGAGCCTTGGATGGACAAATGCTTTGGCGCCCAGCAGCAGTTATGGGTTGAATTACTGTCCTAGAGCCTTGGTTAGAACAAATTCTTTGGAGCCCTAGACAGCTTGGGTAGAGACCATTTTGGTGATGGTTAGTGATGTCCAACCATGAGGTGGAATCATTGGTTGAGGGTTGAGGTGGTTATCCTCTGGAAGCCCTAGTTTTATTTTGATGGATTTGTTCTATGAGGCCCCACATTGTTACCGGGAAAACTAGTGTCTATTCAGAGCTGCTAGTCCCACTAAGACGGGTAGCTATCTTAGAAACAAACAAACTAAAGTCACTTGTGTTTTCCTTTATGAGATATAGATGAGAGAGAAACCGAGAGTACCAATCTCAGTCTTTCGCTTGGCTCCTTGCTTGTTTCCTCCCTCCTTTGATAGAGCTTTGCCACTCCTTCCTCACTTGTCCCGCTTCAAAGAAACACCTATAGAGTCAAAGCAGCATAATACCATCAAAGCATAGAGATCTTAACCATAAACAATATAGGATCATTTTATATTAACCATACAAATGCATATATCAATACAAGATTTGGAAATATACAAGAATATGGAGGAAAACTCAAATAGCTTTATTGATAGAAGTAGTAGAAGAGAGGATTACAACCCATTGGTCTAACCCAGCGCCATTCTCCTAGCATGAAAGCCGTCTTCACCTCATGAAAAGCTAGATCACCCAACACTATGATGTTTCATAGAGAAACCAACAGCACTTCCTTACAAAATGCAAAATTCCAGCCTCTGGATCTCTAGGATGAGGGACCCATATATAGATATTTGCAAGTGGGTGAGTTAGCTTATGGGATTTTGATTAGTGTCATTTCTTCAATAGTTATTGGTTCCACTTGGAGATTTCATGATCTCTTACTCATCCCTGGGCGAATTCAGAGAGGCAAGTGTCAAATGAGTAGTTTCTAGAAGATTCTCTGGGTTTCCACCTAGCAAACTACCTCTGCCATTTGTCTGCTCTCACTCATTGTACCCTACAGAAGGGATTTTCAGTATGCATCACACCCTCTATGTGTAGCAGGTGAGATGCATCGCACCCTCAGCATGGAGCAGTCTGTATGGTCCAATTTTGACCAGTTCTGAGTAGTTTTTCAAGGAGAACTTCTGGGAAATGAAGTAATCAGTTGACCTTGTTCCTTTAGGGTATGAAACAAAACTTTTAGGAGCTTAGAAGCCCTTGGTTATGGAAATATGTGATTGGGGTTGCAGTGCCCAAATATGTCTATAACAGTTGCCCCCTAAAGCATGAGGTCATAAATCTTTTGATGTCGGGTGAAATGCTTTATCATGAGGATCCGAGGTTTTTCGAACTAGAAGGTGACCTGTAATAAGATACAATTCAATACATTATCTTCACAATATTTTCATGATCTAGCTGAGGTGGGCATTCCCACGCTCAGCTTTATAAATTCATTTTCATGTACATAGGATAGACAACCGTCTGTGTGGCAGACTGATGATTCTGGTAGAGCCATCATCCCTTAGCTTGGATGATTATCTATGCAGCAATGATGTAAATTTGATGTCTTTATTTTCCTGAATATATCACAGCCTAGATGGATGAAACTAGATCCGAGGTCTTCAAACTCGTTCAATCTTCGCCCGAAGTACAAGTCGATCCATGTGAAAAGATGTTATGATGTTGAACATGGAAAGACATTGCCTGATTACCAGCGAATGATGTAAGTTGTTAACAGGTGCAAGAGGAATCACCGATAATGATGATGACCCTCAAGGTATTGCAGTACAATTCACATGGTGTGAATACATGAGTCGATGTCAAACACCACGTAAAATCTTTCGATCGAAGGCCATTAATGTAAACCTATCGCCGAAAGTGAGAAACTTGCCATTGAGGCATGCAAGTTTCAAAGTACTGAAAGGGTTGTTCCTAAATTGATTTCTTGGATAATGAGTTGATGTCGACAAGAATTGACCTGTCATAGGAAGGCCTTAATGAATCCCACATCTACGAAACGGAATGGAGCAAATGATTTTGTGGAGGTGAAAACGATCTGATGACAAAAGGTTCAGGGTGGTGGTCATGAAAGAATGGAGCATGAAGGTATTGCAGCGGATGAGGCGTAAGCTGGGTTGGTGAATTCTCTAAGCGACTTCTCTTGAACATATTGGCGACCATTGACAATGGATTGGTAGCGTTAACCCCAAAAATGGATGGTATGGAGGACCAATGGTAATATGACCGGTGAACAAAATAACCCAACCCGACTCAATCATGGTGATGGAGTGAAGTGTCATGTTCAAGAGCGACCTGCTACCAATAAAGTTCTTCAAGTCTTCTTCCCAATTTTTCCCCAGTCATTTCTAACCAGTACCTCTTTATTTTTGTCAAGCTTGAGGAGGATAACATATGCTTGTTCTATAATTTTCCCTTCAGGAAAACTTGTCGCTATGTTTTAACGAGCCTAGCGATAGTGAAACTCGCTCTTGTCTGTAATGGACAAGTTTGTCGCTATTTTTTTAACGAGTTTAACGACAAAGATAACTCGGCCCTTCTCAATTTTAGAGAGTCTGAAAAGAGACGGAAAGGAAACTCCAGTAATCCTTTTTCGTAGTATAATCCCTTAAGTCCGAAAAAGTATAAAATGATACAAAAAGACAAGTGCTCGATCTTTTTGCGTAATGATCCCTCAAGTCCAAGAAGGTTAAATACAAAAGAGGGATGGCACTTCCAATGAATTTAATGAACTAGAGAGGCCAATTGCTCGGCAATCTTTTTATATTTCACGAATCTAAAAAGAGCTTAAAAGAGACTCGTCTTTGAGGAACGAGTGATATTTTTGGGTAGCAACTGGTTGCAAGTAAGGTTTGGAACTTTTCAATCACGGCAGTGTAAAGAAGGTGGCTAACAGGGTAAACAATCAAGTGGAGGCAGATGATCGGCTAAAAAGTGGAGGTGATGGTAAGAACACAACCAAGGCTCAAAATTTGATAGTAATGCGATCACAAAGGTTATTTACCGAAAGTGGGTTCATTTTTTAATGATCTTAAACTCTGGGGGAACATATGCTCATAACTAGGTTTATTTTTTAACGAGCCTGAACTTTGCGGAAACATTGCTCATGATAATAGTCAAAGATGTTTGATTCACTATTAACACTATGTTCTCCTGACAGTCGTACTACCTGTTCAATTGTTCCATCAAACTAATTAGAAATGTACATACATGCTTGAAAATGAGTTCAAAAACCAATACCTTACTTGAATTACATGAGTAGTAACATAAAAGTAGTTTTTACCTCTCATTTTATCATTTCATTCAAATTTGGGATTGTTGGAGCTCTAGAGGTGTTTTTCCCCCTCAATTTTCATCAGTTGATTCTGGGAGATTCTATGGACAATTTTCGGCACCATCTGGACCAGGTAGGAGCTAACCCTGAGCTCTTCAAATGCATTCTTTCCTTTTCTAATTCTGAGCATTTTTTCCTACTTTTCTGAGCCTCTGGGGTTTGAACATTTCATTCTCCCCCCATCGCACCTAGTACATATTGAAAGGTGTGATGCATATTGAGCTGGCCATTGGCCAGTCACTATGCATCCCAACCAGTACACAGCTAGGGTGCGATGGGCACAAGGAGGAAAGTTTATGCACTGATTTTTCATGGAATTTTTGCCTGTTTTTTCCCAAATCAGGATCCTAATTCTTCTCTTGTTTTTTTTCAGAGATTCATCGGAGCAAGATGGTCATTACATGGCATGAATACGATCATGAAGAGGAGGATATGGTTGCCTTACATGATCCAGGTACGGTAACTTCATTGCGGAATTGTGGCTTGCTCAAGTTCTTCCGCATATCTAACATGAGGCAACAAATCAACTTGTTGCAATATCTTCTCGATGCCTAGGATCCTACCAACCCAGTGTTCCAAATTAGAGGTAAATCCATCTATTTGACTATTTAGGATGTTTACTTTTTGACCGGTTTATCGAGGCGTGGCACCCCTCTCTCACTATTAGGTTCTGCCCGTGGGGGCGAATCCATGAGGGATTACATTCGTCGATACTATAGAGATCGATCTCAACCGAGCAGGGACAGCAAGATCTGTATTAGAGACATCACTGACCGGTCCTTGAGGACTATCTTATTCACCTTTGCTAGATTGGCTGGCAACACAGCCCTTCACTTGGACAACAAATCCTATATGCAGTATGCCTTGGAATGCCTTGAACCAAAGGTATTCAACTGGTGTGATGTTGTACTTCCAGTGATAAAAGAACAACTTACCAAGGTGAAGAACGGAAGATCCAAGAACTTTGGTTATGGTTCGACCACTTTCGCCTTGGAGAAGATCCCACTGATGCAGCCACAGTATATTTCACTTGGACTGCCAGCACCAACAAAGCCATGGATGCAGAGATGGGTTGACCTTATGGCCAGACATGCTGGTCAATCGTAGATTTCATTCTCTGATGCCTTCTTCGAGTGGTTCAACCTTCAATAGATGGTTTATGCCAAGTACCCATATGCCGGGATGGATTTCTGGGGTGACCCAGATTTGGTGTTGCCAGCTGGCGAGCAATGGGGTTTCATAGGTAAAAATCTCCAACCATATCTCTGTTTATTGCTTTTATAATGTTCTTGTGTTTTTTTTAAATGTTATCAAGACTAATCAAACTCATATATTCATGAAGATATTGGACTAGTGAGACTAGCAATGTGCCCAAGGGTAGCAGCTGTCGTTCTAGTAGGAGAGGTTGTAGGGAGAGTTGTCCTTCACGATCTGGATGTAGCCGAGACCCTTACAGTATTGCAGGATCAGATCGAGGGCCTTAGCCTTGGTATTCTAGATGTGAGGACTGACGAGTTACCTCTAAGATTACATCGCCATACTACTGGTGTGCCGAGTCGATGGACTAGGCTCCTATGTATGATCGCACAGGCGGTGACTTGTTATCACTAGCACCATTAGCCTAGGGTGCTTTCCTGCATTTTTGAATTTTTGGGTCATGTGACCAATTTTGTCCTGGACACAGAACATTTTGTAAAAACTATAAACAGTTATATATATTTTCGATTTTCGAAGCTTTGTTTTGGTTAAGTTATATGATCCTGATGCAAATGTTGATGAAATGTTTTCCTTTTATAAATGTTGCAAATGTCTATCTAACACATAATTTGCTAATGAATCAGTTAATATTTTTGAGTTCCTGGAAATGTGTTGATATTGAATAGAATCAAACTGCCTTTCCAAAATCCTAACCCTTAGGAACATACGATAGATAGCTGGATTACGAACATAATAGATGCCAATAAGCTGTAGGATGACGAGTTGTGAGTCTAGCCTGACAACAAGTCGGCGTATGCCATGTGTGATGGCATCAGAGAGAAGTTCTATCAACATGTTATAATCAGTGATATTGTTCATTGACCAACCAACACATACTCCTCTAAAACTCAATAACTCGCCGCTTGGATCAAAAATGGCCCAGGCTACAGAAGATAGGTTCCGCATACTACGACTAGCTCCGTCGGCGTATCCAACAAATGTTTCCAATAGGTTTGACATCCGCAACAAATGTAAAAGTGGATTACCTAACCAAAATGACCACTCTTGACGAAAACAAAAATGTAACAAAAGCATATGAAGAGATTACTACACTTAGTCAAGCATAGTAACGCTTAAGGTACAACTCGTTTCGGGGTTGCGATAGTGGAATCCCATCATAATCTACTAGCTCGTAGGATCCTTTTCCTAATACATGCTTAATAATGTAAGGATCCATCCACCATGATTGGAACTTTCCTGCTCCCAATTTATTGGATTCCTGATCGTAAAGCAAGACCAGGTCACCTTCTGAGAAGACACGGGGTTTGACATTCTTGTCAAATTGCACCTTGACTCGTTTCTTATGAGCTTCGTTAGCCAAGGTGGTGTCACGATGGGTTTCATCCAGTTGGATTAATTCCAAGAAATGAGCCTCTTCCTCTGAAGTTCCGAGGAGAAGGTCAACTGCGAGCTTGAGAGATGAAATTTCGCATTGAACCAGTAAGATTGCTTCCAGGCCATACACCAGCTGAAAGGGTGTAAATCTGATTGCATTTCTTACCGATGTCCGGTATTCCCACAAGGCCGAGTACAAGATTAGGTTCCAACTCTGTTTGTGGACTCCAATCATCCTTTGCAGCATGTGCTTCAGGACTTTTTTGATCGCCTCAACTTGCCCGTTAACTTGCGGATAATACAGAGTAGAGCTGTTGTGGGATAGTCCTAATTTGGAAGCCAATTCAACTATCATGTGATCGTGGAAATGTGATCCATGATTTGTGACTATAGCTTGTGGAACACCGAATATAGAGACTACATGATTGAAAAAGAAAAGAGCAGTCATTTCACCGTTGTTGTTTAATGTAGGCATCACCTCGGCCCATTTTGTAAAATAGTCAACTGCGACTATGATATACCCATTCCCCCCAGCCAAGGTGGGGTTACATGTCATGAAATATATACCCCATTTGGCGAATGGCCCAACAACAACTACTGAATGCAGAGGTGTGGGTGGTATTCTGGTTTTGCGGTTGAAGATTTGACAAGCATGGCAACTTCTGACTGCGGTTATGCAATCTTTGAACATTGTTGGCCAGAAGTAACCTGCTCATAAAATATTTTGCACCGTAGCATAACCAGATTGATGCCCACCACGCACGCCTGAATGAAAATCATTCAGGACTTTTTCGGCATCCTCATGGGTGAGGCACCTTCGTAGAACTATATCGATACCGTGACGATAAAGTGTATCACCGACGATCATGTAGTCTTTTACTTGGTATTGAGTACGTCGTTGTTCTAAGCGAGAGGTTTTAGGCCTATATGTTTGGGTTTGGAGATAGATTATTATATCTCCATACCACAGATCACTCGTCGACTTCAGAAACAAAGAATCATCCATGATTGATGCTTTGGATGTTGAATCATTGGACGACGATGGGAAGTCGCATAGTAACTCTGTGAAAACCAGAGATTTCTTTGATTTTGATTTTATGAATTCCAGATCAAACTCTTGCAAAATGGCTATCCATTTCAAATATCTTCCCCCAAGTAACTGACGCGACAGAATGTAAGTCATAGGCTTGCAATCTAACAAAATGGTTGTAGTGTCCTATCTAGGGTGCTAGACTGGGCTATATTTATTATCGACCAGGGTGCGTAGACTTAGAGGCGTGCGCCTAAAGTATATAGACATAAAGGATCTAAGTCTAATCTTTCTAATTACAATGCTATTATTCGATTCATTATCAAACTAAATCACCATATGTATCACTATCAACCAAGATTCAATTCATTTAACAAATCAAAACGCAGTGTATCACTGCAATTAAAGATTTTAGTCCCCTTACAGAGACATCACACATAAAACCTCTGTTCAGCGAATACTCAACATTCATTAACAGTCATAAAAATATATGGAAATCATAAGCATAAAGTTCATGACAGTGCTCTACAAGATAGCAAGGGATCGAATCCCTTACAGGATATGATTCACGATCCAGGTGATAATCTATTCAAGCGCATTCATAAACATATAAGCAAGCGCATTCATAATCATATAAGCATAAACAAAAATCGATTTAATCACTGCGCATATCAATACCAAATACCCTAACTGTAAATGAAATAAAACAACAGTATACCATGTACGCAGGGCCCGTCCGCATTCCAGGTATACTGGGCTTGTTATCCAACGATTACCAAATCAACACAATGCAATCGTGACTGTAATGCAAGTCTTTGGTATTAAAAATGAAACTCTGTTCTTGAAACAACAATAATGATAACGATTATACAACCGGTTCAGAACTATATTTACATATGGTTTTACATCCCTTGAAAACGGATGTACATTCATGAGCGGATGTTGCCGCTTTTACCATACCATGATTTTTTGAAAATGTTTCTATCCTAACTGATTAAAAAAAAGAAACAAAACTTAAATCGATTTGGACTGTGTGCTGTTGCTGCCTTTGTCGCCAACATGCCATAGTTGACCGTCGTTGACCACGCATGTAGGAGGGTTGATTTCGCTGTGGGATAGGTGCTCGTCCATGCTTGGACATTCCGCTTTTCATCCATACCCTTCGCTCTAACCTGGCTGTCATGCCACATGTCAAACAATAAGCCAATTACAGGATGTTGGAACTTCCTGTAGTCTTTTTGCCAAAAATTCCTAATTCATTAACACAAAACCCTTAAATAAATTTCAATGCAATTTAATAACTATAAGACTATTAATTAATCAATTTCCAAGGGATCTGAGAGA